>CM038725.1:29677560-29745060 GCA_021613375.1 Megaleporinus macrocephalus | reverse complement strand
ATGTAGAATGAACTTTGATATATATGGAATAAACATTGATATATGTAGAATGAACATTAATATATAGAGAATCAACTTTGATATATATGGAATGAACATTGATATATATGGAATGAACATTGATATATATATATAGAATGAACTTTGATATATATATACAATGAACATTGATATATATGGAATGAACACTGATATATATAGAATGAACTTTGATATATCTACAATGAACATTGATATATATGGAATGAACATTGATATATATATATGGAATGAACATTGATATATATATATATATATTCATACAATGAACATTGATATATATGGAATGAACACTGATATATATATAGAATGAACTTTGATATATATACAATGAACATTGATATATATGGAATGAACACTGATATATATAGAATGAACTTTGATATATCTATGACATCACAAAACCCTTCAAAATACAAAAGTTTACATCTCGTCACTGTCCAGAAGAAAAACATAAATAATAACTTTATAGGAAAGGATGAAAACATTCTTAAGTTCAAATGTAAGTCAATGTAAAGAGGGTTTATTCCAAGGGATTTTGGAGCATTTCTATTGGTCCACTCATCACAAAACTTTCCATTATATGGGAAACTGACACACAGCTTTTTTTGGACAGCAATGATATGGAATCATCTTTTACAAGCTTCAAATATCTGTTTAATCTAGATTAAGCAAGCAATGTTTATGCGGAACGCTGTTAGCTTAGTGCTTAGAAAGTATTCAAATCCCGTAGAGATGCTTGCAGAAATTAGCATTACTATAAAGGTGGGATTTTTCTTGTTTTAGCCAAGTAAAGACATTTATGGTCTTAATCGAAGGCCTAACTTTAAGAGTGTCAGTTTAGTTTTGGATTGGAGATGATGTTACATTCCAAGATGCTCATAGTATCAAACATCTGACTCCAAACACACCCTACTTTAGGGGTATTAAATTAGAATTCATTAGGGTCCATTAGGCCAAGGTCTGGACCGTCATCATTTCTAACTTGTGTTGTGATTCAGTGGCGTATCCTGTTTACTGAAGTAGTCTAGTATCAGCATCTTATACCATCAGCTACTGAAACACCAACACATCACACATACTGTTCAGTATATTTCATTATATTTACTGTTTAAATGCTGAACTAAATGAATTCTTTATAAAACTCCAAATAATTCCTCACTTCAAGTAAAAACAAGGGCTACATTAAAACAACAGAATGCTTTTGAAAATAAAGAGCATCTTAAAGTGTTTATTTATAGAGAAAGTAAATAAAACGTGTGTCTTCTTGTTATCTCAGCTTCACAGATTGACTTGTTGGTTGTACAGAGTGGTATTCTCCAAAACTAGACGAGCAGGTCCATTCCAGAACCGTTCCTGGTTAAACCGTTGCTGTTGACTTTTCTGTTTTTAGAGCATGTTATTCTTTCTGACTCACTTTAGTCTCTGGCTCTACTCCTCGCTTCATATCTCGCCTGAGTGCACATATCTGATTGGCTGAGGAGCACCTTTGGTGATCTTACAGCACATGTGATTGGTCTCTGAATTCACTGAATTCACAGTCAAAATTAAATAATTCTCAATAATTTATTGGTTTGGGTCCACATTGGGCAACGTCTGGGTCCGGACCCGGACCGCGGCCCACCTATTAGCGACCCCTGCCCTAGATGAAAAGATACATCTATCACATATTGCACATATTAAACAGGACCAATAAGAATATGCTCATCCCTCATGATAATGATACAACACTGCCATAGTGCCCAAACATCTGCACAGGGCTTCATTTAAAAAAGAAAGTGGGGTGGCTATGTCCCATCTACCCCACCCCCCCAAGCCCTCTTACTGGAATCTCTGTATCTACCCAAACCATTACATATTGAGTTTGTATGGAAGTGCTGGGCGGCTCAGGCCGGGAATGGTCCAGAAGGTGGCTGCCATTACAGCAAACACAGCGTTCCCATCTTGCGTGCTCGCTGTAACACTGTTCCGTGATGCAACAGCGCAGTGTGAAACAAGTACAAAGAAACAATGGGTAGAAAGCAAACTATGGTGACACGTCTCTGTTGCCAAGGTTGTTATTCACACATGTATGTACACACATGCGCGTGCACCCCCACACTTTCTTCTTTAGCTCGAAGATTAGCGCTTGAGCGCACATACACACACACACACACACAAGCGTTCTGTGCTTAAGAGTGCTGTTTGTCTCTTCTAACACCAACTGTTTGGGCATAGTTGTGTTGGCATGCTGCTTTTCTTGCTGTTTGCTTTGGTGCTTAAAACCTCGCTTTCAGCCTGCTGAGCATGAAATCACACTTCCTCTGTGGATGGTGAACCGAACAAAAGGTCAGTACCCTCCTGCTTTGGGCCCTCACCACGTCAGCCACTAACTACGCTTGCACGCACGCCATTGGTCCAGTATTGGTCTGACCGCTAGTCTAACTGGTTCGATCGTCATGGTCCCAGTAAAGTCTCGGCCGACCAAAGCTTGGTCCAATTAAAATGTTATCTAGGCCGATACTGGCCATAATACTCCAAAGTTAAGAACTCAAATTACATGTTTTATGGATGTTCTAAGTCTGGGGTGTCCAAACTTATTTCAAAGGGGGACAGATTGGACAATATCCAAATAACTAAGGGCCGGTCTCTCTTTACTAAAGTATTATTCATAAATTATATCGTCGCTGTCCAATGAAAATCTCTATAACTTTACAGGAGAGGCCAAAAACAGTCTTCACTTTCAATGTAAGTCAATGGAACCAGATTTTTTTCTAAGTGATTTTGCAGCATTTCTATTGGTCCGTTCATCATGAAATATGTACCCAATGCAAATGGCAACTGTCGGGTTCAAATGATGTAGAAAACTAAAAAAAATCAACAAAAATGAATTTACATGTGTTCCATCGGGCAGCGATGATATATAACACTGTTTTCAAACACACATGTACAGAATAATGAATAATTATTTAAATAATGAATTTAATTTCACTGTAACTGCAGCAGCAGGAGATTAACAGAGTAAACAATGTTATAATGTACTGCCATGGCTGGATAACATTTTGCGATGCCCATCAATATTTATAATACAATATATTTTTATTTCCGAGGGCCCTTTCATTTTAAGAATCATCTGACTATTAGAGACTTTGCGCAGGTTGGGGGGGGCCCAGACTATCCTTAATCCGTCCTTGTGTACTGCACAGTCTGTCTGAACATGTTCTGAACAACATTCCTGCATCAGGTATGTGTAGTGTTAGGATGTGTTGTGCTGGTGTGAGTGGATCAGACACAGCAGTGCTGCTCCTGGAGTGTTTAAACACCTCAGTGTCACTGCTTAGCGATTAGCATAGGCACCTCATAACTCGCTCTGGTCAAGTTCGCCTGCTGCTGTGAGACCAGGTGTCTCTGTCCTCTCGTCCCCTGAGTATTTACTGTAATGTCCACGCTTTGTTTCATAATGTCTCTTCATATTTAACTCCTGTGTTACAGCAATCGTCGGTTCTGGGCTTTGCTTTTTTGTGACGTAGCCGTCACTGCATGCTGTTCCATGCGTTCAAGACGTCCAGTCAGAAAAATAATGTCTTTTAAGTTTATTTAACTTTGATTGCTAACACAGTGGTGAAACGTACTGTACATGTATGCACTGCTGCCACCGTCAGGTGAAAGGAAAAATTGCAAAGTACCGGTGGGCCACTAATAATGTATTGTTATGAGTGATGCTGCTGGTAAATGAAATCTGGGTGCAGGCTGGACTTTGGACACCCCTGTTCTAACTTAACAAATCCTCCTAAATATGGTATTTTCGTATAACTCCTATTATGAATTCTTATAACGGGGAGATCGACATCTCTGCCATTGTCACTCCGGACCACCTGCTATAGCACTGGAAACCATGTCATACAACAATGTCCTATGAATAATAATAATGCCCTATAAATACATGAATCAGGTGTTACTTGACTTGGCATACATAATGCTTCATGACGCCAAGCGTAAGGTTGTATAATTGCTTTTAAGAAGTTATAATTACATGCATAACACTATAGAAAGATTTAGTCAGGTTCTATAAAGCATTATAGCATCTGTTCATAAGTTATTAAGCATTATAACACATAATCAACAGTGTAATCAATGTTTTTATGGATGTATCACTGGGTCTGTTGTCTTGAAACTATAGCAGAACTTGTTATAGTGTGTAATATAACAGTGCATAACAACATTCACGTTACAATGTTCTTATTATTATACGCATTATAACATTATAACACCTGACATTAAAAAGTTGCATACTTTTATGTTATAAAGCGTTATTCATGTCAATATAACTACAATATATACTTATAATTATGAAAACCTTTTACCAACATAATAGTATATACGCCATATAATGCCTTATGAATGCATTTAGAAAGAATGATGAATACTGGATTCGTAGGAAGTGGTACAAAACAAGCTGGCTCGGTATTCCCAGTACGGACGTCATGGCTGAGAGGGAGCGAGGAAGAGAAAAAGAGAGAGTGACCGAGCAAGTGACCACACAAGTGTAAATCTTGGACTGGCTTTTACTCATTGGCAAGAGCTAAAAGAGATAAACGGATGCAAGACAGACGCCGAGCTGGCCAAACTGTTTGGTCAGTCTTTGTTATTGAAGGCTAGAAATAAGTCTTGGAGTTCTGCAGCCTGCTTGGAGTAAACTACACTGCCCAATGTACGTGTGGTATAGGTCATCAATAAGGCTTCACTGAACTACACATATTCAAATGCTTAGCAAAGAAGGTGGCCTACAGTGCCTGGGGACATTATTATAATTTAAAAAGCAATTTTTCCAGACAGTAATTTTTTTGGTGTGTGCGTGTTCACTAGTGTGTGTGGGTGGGTGTTTCACTGTCCCCTAGTGTGTGTGTTAACTAGTGTGTGTGTGTGTGTGTGGGTGGGTGTTTCACTGTCCCCTAGTGTTTGTGTTCACTAGTATGTGTGTATGTGGGTGTTTTACTGCCCCCTAGTGTGTAAGTGTGTGTGTGTGTGTGTGAGTGTTTCACTGCCCCCTAGTGTGTGTGTGTGTGTGTGTGAGTGAGTGTTTCACTGCCTCTAGTGTGTGTGTTCACAAGTATGTGTGTATGTGGGTGTTTCACTGCCCCCTAGTGTGTAAGTCTGTGTGTGTGTGAGTGTTTCACTGTCCCCTAGTGTTTGTGTTCACTAGTATGTGCGTATGTGGGTGTTTCACTGCCCCCTAGTGTGTAAGTGTGTGTGTGTGTGTGTGAGAGAGAGTGTTTCACTGCCCCCCAGTGTGTGTGTGTGTGTGTGTGTGAGTGTTTCACTGCCCCCTAGTGTGTGTGTTCACTAGTATGTGTGTATGTGGGTGTTTCACTGCCCTCTAGTGTGTAAGTGTGTGTGTGTGAGAGTGTTTCACTGCCCCCTAGTGTGTGTGTGTGTGTGTGAGTGTTTCACTGCCCCCTAGTGTGTGTGTTCACTAGTATGTGTGTATGTGGGTGTTTCACTGCCCCCTAGTGTGTGTGTGTATGTGGATGTTTCACTGTCCCCTAGTGTGTGTGTATGTGGATGTTTCACTATCCACTAGCGTGTGTGTGCCCTAGTGTGAGTGTGTATGTATGTTGGTGTTTCACTCTCACCTAATGTGTGTGTTCACTAGTGTGTGTGTGTGTATGTGGGTGTTTCACTGCCCCTAGTGTGTGTGTTTAATATTGTGTGTGTGGGTGTTTCACTGCCCCCTATTGTGTGTTCATTAGTGTGTGTGTGTGTGTGTGTGTGTGTGTGTGTGTGTGCGTGCATGTGGGTGTTTCACTGCCCCCTAGTGTGTGTGTGTGTGTGTGAGAGTGTTTCACTGCCCCTAGTGTGTGTGTTCACAAGTATGTGTGTATGTGGGTGTTTCACTGCCCCCTAGTGTGTAAGTCTGTGTGTGTGTGAGTGTTTCACTGTCCCCTAGTGTTTGTGTTCACTAGTATGTGCGTATGTGGGTGTTTCACTGCCCCCTAGTGTGTAAGTGTGTGTGTGTGTGTGTGTGAGAGAGAGTGTTTCACTGCCCCCTAGTGTGTGTGTGTGTGTGTGAGTGTTTCACTGCCCCCTAGTGTGTGTGTTCACTAGTATGTGTGTATGTGGGTGTTTCACTGACCTCTAGTGTGTAAGTGTGTGTGTGTGAGAGTGTTTCACTGCCCCCTAGTGTGTGTGTGTGTGTGTGTGAGTGTTTCACTGCCCCCTAGTGTGTGTGTTCACTAGTATGTGTGTATGTGGGTGTTTCACTGCCCCCTAGTGTGTGTGTATGTGGATGTTTCACTATCCACTAGCGTGTGTGTGCACTAGTGTGAGTGTGTATGTATGTTGGTGTTTCACTCTCACCTAATGTATGTGTTCACTAGTGTGTGGATGTCAAATTCCTTGGTGTGTAAATTCTAAATTCAAATATGTTTAAGTAGTGTGTTTGTTAACAAAAGCAATTCTGTCCCACCGAGCTTCCTGCCTGCTTTCACTTCCAGACAGAGCAGTTGAAGGCTGCCCGAGCAATGCTGAGTCATTTATCACCAGCGGTGTACAAGCAGGGTCAGCCTGCAGAGACAACCCTGCCACCCAAAACTGTGCTGTGATGAAAGTACACAAAATAGCAATGGACTAAAATTCAGTCTAAACGTAATTCAAAGTATATATATATATATATATATATATATATATATACATACATCAAAGCCGTCAGTAATACTTCACTCATTAAGATAGATAAAAAGAAATACACAATCAAAACTATAGACATGAAATTTGGCTTACTAGAAGCATTATTCTCTCTGTATTAGCAATAGTATTAATAATAATAATAATAATAATAATAATAATAATAATAATAATATTTTAAAAGATTCTCAGCCACCTTTAAAATACATCCTTCAGTCTTTTCTTGCTAGAATACCCAGAAGGCATTATAGACATATTTCCCACACACACACACAATAAATGTAAACATCAAAATTTGGCCTCTAAAATTTTTATTTTGTCTGCATAAGCCATAGTAATAATAATAATAATAATATGAATAATAATAATGATAATAGCTACCTGTTTTTAAAGCAGAAGATTTCACTGTACACAGATAAGCATGGCTACTACAGATGTAGTGATGGCCAAATATCTTTAATAGAAATCATTAAAGGCTTCATTAATTTAAGAATACCTACATACTAAATGTACGTGGTCAGTGGTCACTGAGCCTGTGTTGTGGGTGCATCTGCAAGTCCTACTGAATTGTGACCCAGTGAACGTGCAGCTGGTGTCTTGCCACTGCATGGATGGATGTTATCATGACCACCTTTCACATGAAACATCTAACCAGCATTGTTTCTATAGCAACCCAACTTCAAATAAATAATCTCACATCCACCTACGAAGACCCTACTGTTCATTGCAACGTGGCATCTACAGAGAGGCTGCATGCCATGAAGAACTCTGTCGCAAGACCCTGCGGAGGTGCTTCTAAAGGGCAGCGTCCAAAAAAAAAAAATAAGCCTTGGAAGCCGATTGGGTGGACTAGTGGTCTTTATTGATTTTCATTCAGTGCAGGTTTGGGTAAATATATACTTAGAAAATCTATAATGTAGTCACACATGAACTGTTACCATCTGTTCAACTAAACACAGCTTCATATAAATGGCACTGTGCAAAAGTTTAGGCACATCATATTTATTAATATTTAACCCTTCCCAAGCTTCTTCTTGTGGAAACAACCCAGTATATTATTTCATTAAGCTAAATCAAGATTGCTGCTGAAGGAACTGAATGCATTCATACAATGTCTGGTGCGTCGAGGAGAAATCTGGAACTACTCTTTGTTCTTCAAACTGGAGCTCAAGATCTGATCTACTTCTTTTATAATAACATATTCATGCTTCTTAGTAGTGGATTTATGCTATTTATAAGAAAAGCCCAGACTTCAGCACTACTCGGTTGAGTTCAAGATTATTTAGAAAGTGTAACCAACTTCCAAGACTTTTTTTGAGGTTTCTTTGTAAAACTGAAAGAAAATCTCCACGCTGTAATAAAGTCTAGATACTAAATACTGTATATATTTCTCACATACTATGCCATCTGTTAAAAAGCTTGTTGATACAGACGGCCGTCATAAAGTTGTCAGTAAAATCTCTCAGCAGAACTTGTTGGTTTATGGCAGGAACCCCCCAAGGAAATCTGCCCCAAGCCCAGGAGATAACGACCTGGCCAGACGGGTCAGGGCTAGTTGGACCTGTAGTCGGCTAGACTTAAATAGGATGTGTTTTGCTGGTTGAGTCAGACCATTAACAGATCTCCTTAGAGCATGTCTGTACTGTAGTATCTTCAATAATAAAGCTTTTACTCTGAACTGGTCTTACTCTTCATTTTGATGGCAAGAAAAGAAGTTACAACAATACTAAATACTGAAAAAGCGAATATTATATTATATTATAGCTGTAGAGGCTTCTGGGGTTTTTTTTTTTGTAGAAATGTAAAGTTTATTCATTATAACCCGCATTGGTACATTAGTACTTGGTTATCTGTGGTCTGAACATCACTAATATTCAAAATATTCGTTGTTATAATGACCAAATCAACATTTTGCTCAGCTCTTCTTGTGCAAATCATTGGATGAGAATGATCATCTCTGAAATGTGGAGCATTTGCTCTCTGTAATTTATTGCATTAGAGATGATGCAAGTATAATAAGTCAGAATTACTTCAAGATGTGTTCCATATTCAAAAGTGCAGTTTTGGTTAATTAGGTATCTGAAAGTTTTCACTAAGTGCACTTTGGAACATGCAACACATCTTGAAGTATAAGTGCCTATTAGGCTCGTATTAGTTCTCTCATTGGCTCTTATTAGTCGATTAATAACACCTAATGCGCAAATAACCTTGGCTTTATTATTTATTATTGTTTAACAAGACCTTCATAAACTGTGTCACTTAAAGGCATAGCAGTTCAATAAATTGCATTTAACATATTATATATATATATATATATATATATATATATATATATATATATATATATATATATATATATATATATATATAGAGAGAGAGAGAGAGAGAGAGAGAGAGAGAGAGAGAGAGAGGTCACATTATATTTTCATTTGTATCTCTAATATGTTAAATGCAGCACAATGTATGTTCTTAAAAACAGGATGTCTATTTATTCTTTTTGTCATCCAAACTTTTGCATACCTATATATATATATATAACATATTCTATGTGTTTCCCCCTGAAGAGGAACATTAATGAATGACTGTAATGAGGTTTATCAGTAGCCATAGGTTTGTTGTAATAGTGTTATTCAAAGCCTCTGCTATTACAGAGCAAAGGTCTGACACTTGTTTTAGGATTATCGATAAGAATTATTTCATGTTCTATTTTTACCTTTTTTATTTTATTTTTCTTTCCTTTTATCTATCCAATCTCGGTTTACATTTTTACAGTTTTATTTTCTTCATTTTCATTTCTTTATAATCTTTAATTTTATATTTTATTTATTTGTATTTAATTTACTTAATTTTTTTATTTTCTATTACTTAATTGTGTTTATATTCTACTGTCTAATTATCTTTTTTATTATTAATTATATTTTTTAGCTTGTCCACGTATCCTTTTATATCATATATATATCAATATAATTAATTATATTGTTTGCCTCTTTTTCTAATATTTTTATTATTTAATTTTTATTGTTTTACACATGAAGTTGCTTATTTTAGCTTCCTTGATTTAATACTTGATTCTAATTTTAATGTATTTTCAGTCCCTTTAAGTTGTAAATGCTCGGTTGCATTGTAAATGAGGGTTACCCTCAATGTATTACTGAGTGAAAATAAAGGTTGATTGATTGATTGATTGAAGAAGCTGAAATCACTACAACAAAAGCTAAAATCAGCACATATTCCCTGCTAACTGCTAAAATTGTGGGAAATATAAGTAGAAAAAAAAGACATGTTCAGTATGAAGCATGGGAAGTGGCGTGGACTGGCGCGCTAGAGGGGAGAAGATAGCAGAAGGCTCCAGCATGGGACATATGGTCCAGGGCGCACAAACCGCTGCAGGGTACACTCAAGCACTCCACCACAACTGAGAGAGAGCGAGTGCTCCTTACGCATGGCAATCTATGGCCACGATAGTAAAACCAGAGAGACTTAGCTGTGAAAAACAGGGTTTAAGAATGTTTAACTTTCAGAAGAAACTTGGTCACATGGGGGAAATCACAGAAAAGTATAAATCCAAACTCAGATTAAGTTGAGAGTCTTGGAAGTATATCTTCAAAGCATTCACAGAAGCCCACCCCGCATCTACCCAAGTCAAGTCAGGTAGCTAAATATCTACTCAGGCATGACTCATGCTGTACGGGCACTGAAACTTTTTGAGTTTGTACGCGTGTGAGTCTACTCTATTGAGTAGATGGAGCATAAGCCAAACAAACCCACATGCTAGCAAGGAAAAGCATCAGGTGATCCCCCTCAAACAAAACCCCTCCTCAGAGAATAAGCTACTGAGGTCCATATCTAGGTAACAACTCTCCACAGACAACTCGGTGGCTGTCTTTTATCACCTGCCTTACCTTTATCACAGTCTCCTTCCTAATTTACTCATAGGTGCAGAATGTGAGGTCAAGTGTCTTGCTTGGCTAGCTAGAGTTTGGCTAGGGCTGATATTTATATATACAGTACATATGCAATAGGATCGGGACAGCAACCGGAACGTTGCCAGATGATGAACAAGCATCTCCCAGATCTGGGTTGGTTGGGGACCTTTGGGTCCTGCCTGCCTAAGCCAGAGTCTTTCCTGCACCCCTCTCACCCTCTCTCTACATGTGATCCCAACTCCTGATCCTGCACCCCTCCCACTTGGCTTGTACCCTTGCACCCCTCCACACATCCCTCAACTCCGTGTGGGACACCCTGCAAGCCACAAACAGATGCTGTTCCGGTTCTTACCGCCGCTTGCTGCGCAGCCAGTCCTGACCTCTTGGTGGACCCCTGTCTGGAGCTGAGCCGCCTCCAGGACTCGGAGAAGCGCCCTCTGCTGGTGGGGCGGCCGGGCCCCTGTGTCTCTTCACGGTTGGAGCTTGCCCTGAAGCCTTCTCTCCTTCCTTCCCACTTGCGTTTGGTCATGGCCATGAAAGTATCCGCCAACTTGCAGGGAACTTGGAAAAAAAGCCGGCAAAAGTGGGCTACGGCTCGTCTCACTAGCTTTCTCTTTCAAAAACTGCAGCACAGGTATTAGGGCATCACCCCCTGCTTTCCTTTCCCTTTCCTTCTCCTCCTCCTCCTCCTCCTCCTCTGTGTGAGAGGGGAGAGAAAGATGAAACGAGTTTGCCTTCCGCACCCTGTTGCATGTGCCAACGCTGCCTCAGTTATTGGCTCAGCGGAGGGAGAGAGTGAGAGAAGGAAACGCAGAACGAGAGAGCAGGTGAGAGCTCTGGAAACTGTATCTGTGCGAGGGTCCTCGCTGGGTAGATTTCCTCCTCCCTCAGCCCCTTGATGGCTTCAAACTGAGCGGGCAAAAAACAGTCGGCACGTTTTGCGCGAGTACCGCTCACGATCTGAGCGTAGCATCCCCCGCTCTCGCTCTCCCTTCGCCCTCATTCACACACACTCCCTCTCTCTCCCTCCCTCCCCTCTCTGGTGCTCCCTCGCTGCCTCGCTCATCTCCATCTTCACCGATCCCTCCTTGAGAGTAACTTGGAAACAGACGGCGGAGGTTTCGGAGGCTGAGTGTTACGGAATGAGAATGTTTCAGTCGCGGAAGGTTCCAGCGCCTTTGTTTTTCATTAGTTTCCCTCGCCGTTCCTCCGTTGTCACACTGTTTTTAATCGCCACAGGAATGCAGTTCCTCCCTTGAACAAAGCCCTCGCTGACTTTCATCGCATGAAAAGCCGCCGACTACTAACTGAATAAGAATCCAAAGCGCCCGAGTTAAAACCCTCGATCCGGAGTTGCCTGGAATAGCCGTTCTTCCACCTCAGAACTGGCCCTTACTTTACTGGCAAACAGATTCGCTGTTGATCTCATTTAGTTGTCTAAAACTAGAGTTTTACCTGCACCCAACACCAACTGGGGCTCTAAGAAGGGCAATAACGTGTACCTATTCTGTACTAGTCACTTAAGACTCGGTGATGTACCTTCCTGAAAACAGAGACCCTACACCGGATCCTTAGTTTACTAGCAAACAGATTCGCTGTTGATCTCATTTAGTTGCGTAAAACTAGCCTTCTACTTGCAACTAACACCAAGTGGTGCTTTATGAAGGGCACACTATTAACATGTACCTATTCTGTACTAGTCACTTAAAACTCGGTCATGTACCTTCCTGAAAACAGAGACCCTACACCGGATCCTTTGTTTACTAGCAAACAGATTCGCTGTTGATCTCATTTAGTTGCCTAAAACTAGCCTTCTACTTGCAACTAACACCAACTGGTGCTTTATGAAGGGCACACCATTAAGGTGTACCTATTCTGTACTAGTCGCTTAAGACTCTGTGACGTACCTTCCTGGAAACAGAGACCCTACACCGGACCCTTAGTTTACTTGGAAAAACAGATTCGCTGTTGATCTCATTTAGTTGCCTAAAACTAGAGTTTTACCTGCACCCAACACCAACTGTGGCTTTAAGAAGGGCATTAATGTCTACCTATTCTGTACTAGTCGCTTAAGACTCTGATGTACCTTCCTGAAAACAGAGAACCTACACCGGATCCTTAGTTTACTGACAAACAGATTCGCTGTTGATCTCATTTAGTTGCCTAAAGCTAGCCTTCTACCTGCAACCAACTCCAACTAGGCCTTTAAGAAGGGCACACTATTAAGGTGTACCTATTCTGGACCAGTCTCTCAAGACTCCATGACGTGTCTTCCTGAAAACAGAGACTATCTGGTCCATTGGGGCAGTTGGATGTGCTCTCTGATAGCAACAAGGCTAGGAAGAGGAGGGTTGGGCTAAGGGGGTTTTCCTCACCTCTTGAGTGTGCCTCTGGATGAGTGTTGATGACACACTTTCTCACATGAACTGGCAGCAAAGGTAGAGCTACAGCAGCCACTGCCAATTAGAGTGAGGGGACAACAAATACCAGGCAGTCCAGCATTGATGGGAATCCCAATGGAAAGTGGAAAAATCATCAAGAGAGCAGTGTGGATAATGAGCAAGGTTGTGTTAGGAGGGGGTGGGTGAAAAAAAATTAATGTGGGATAATAATATTACATCTGAATAGAACATGATCTCCTGGAATTGTCTATTTTTTCCCACATGCAATCCAGCCAAGGCTCTATGCAGTCGAAAGCGTCCAAGCTTTGCTTTGTTATTGTAACAACTACAGTAATAGGGATGGGAGCGCGAGTCAAAGAAAAGAAAAAGCTTCCATTATCATCATTTCCTGTCAAAAGGGCAGGAGAATTTCTGAGATCATCTGAAATGATATACCTGCATAACAAAATGAGAAGTCAAAGGAAAATAAATTAAAATGGAGTGAATGCAAGACCTGGTAGACCATAAAAGCTCCACTCCTGCTTCAGACCTGATAACATCCCCAGGTGTTTCTGTCCGTCCTTCCACTGTGAGAAGACAACTCAACGCTCTGAAGGTCTGAAAGGATGTGCAGCTGCTCAAAAAGCTACTCACTGACTACAAACAAAGAAACTGCAAGTGGACTCACCACTGCAGAGTAGTGGGATGGAACCACTAGGGGGTCACTACCATATCTAGTTGTTGAGGCTTCTGTGTGGAATCTTCTGTTACGTTTCTGTTTCTGCTTCCTTTCCTGGCATTGACAAATAAATGACTTCAAAAAACAAGACGTTCGGGATAAAAAGAAGTTCACGCCCATGGACAAAACAATGTTCTACATGCAGTAAATTACAGGCTCACAGTTTTGATAGAATAGCTGGACAACAACTTCACGTTGTTTCATCTCTTAAAAGTACAAGAGTTTTTTTAGCTAATAAACAAACTATAGAATGTGAATATATATCATATTTGATGGTATGTCAAAGTGCATGTATTAGGTTTCAGCGACATCTGCTTACCTTTGCAAGCTAACCAGGTGGTCTCGACCTGCCCAGTCTGTAATGCCACTTTGTACCTCAAGTGGTGATAGTGAGTCATTGTAGCAATAAGTATGATCAGTCCAACATGAGAGGATGAAGAAGTAGCACTGCTGTCCTGACGGTGTATACTAACCTCTTGTCAAACACCATTGATGGTGCTGCTAGATCATTTGAGAACAGGTAGCCAATGAACGAAGAAACAATAAACACAGTGATGGCTGGCGCTCTTGGCAGGCGAGCTTTTTGGCCACCAATGCCCGCTCAAAAACAAGAGTTCACTTGCTTTCCACTACCGGAGATGCGATTTCTTCAGGTGAAGGAATGAAGGATGATGTTAAACTCAATGCTTCTGGTGATATGCTGCCCCCTATTTATGTGGAGTATGAATTGGATAGGTTGTATCATCTGACATACTGCTCTTTCAAACACCATATTTTTTTAAATAGCTGCTTTGGTTCTGAAGGTCTGACGGAAGGTTTTTGTATGATGAAAGCCTCCCTAGTTGAAGCCTTGCCAAACATGATAGGCTTGAGAATGGCTTTCCTCTTGTACCCTGCAGTTCCTGAAGCTAATAAGACTAAATTCTGATTCTAATAAGACAAAATTCCAATAAGAATTCTAATAAATCCGATTTGGACTCAAGTGAAGCAACTTGTGAACATCACTCAGGTCAAGAATAAAACACAAACCACAGCAGTTTAGATATTTTTACAGATATTTTACTGAAAGGTTACGAGAGTCTAAGAAAGGTGCTTGTTTCAAAGATTATGCAAAAAAAACAACAACAACAAAGCTTGGGGGACTTGGAGATCTGTGTTAGTAACCCACGACACACTGACTCATCACCCTTAAAAAAAAAGGTGTTTTGTTCAAAGAATACGCTGTTTTTTCGATCCAAGTAAACAAGCAAGACCGAAATACTTTAAGACCAGAACAACAGCTAAGCCTCCCTGGGGCCGTGTTGGTTGGCTGCCATAAGAAAATCCTGAGCCATTTCTTGCTGTAGGTTCGGCAGCAAACTGCTTATCCTCCAAAGAGCAAATCAAAACAGCATCAAAGTTTGGAGCTAGCCAGCTGGATAACTTCTTTTACTGTTGCTTCAGGGTTACTGCTAGTGTTAGGACCTCAGAAGTATCCATTAACTTAACCAGCACTGTTATTATAGTAGCAGTCTGGCTTATTAAAAATATGATTGACTTAAAGGAAACATATTAGGAAAAACCCTTTAGTTCACTTTTCAGTTCCTCAGCTCAGACATTTGTGTATCTGGAGTGAACAGCAACCCACAAAACAAAAAATTAAGGCTGCCTAGACCAGAAAACATGGGATTCAGATATGGCTCCTTTCCTACATCAAGTGGGGACCTATTAGAGTAATACTGTCCCCGTCTGAGCTCCCTGCCAGCGTCAATCAAATTGAGGGTGCTGCTCTAAGTTGGATAATTTAAGAACATGTAGCAAATGAATGAATGAAAAGTAAACATATTGATGCCTGAAGCTCTTGGCAGGCGACCATTACGACCACCATTTCCCCCTCAAAAATAAGAGTTCACTGCTTTCCACCACTGGAGGTAAGCTTTTTCGCAGGTGAAGGAACGAAGTTTGATGTTTAACTTTTGTTTTTAGACTGTTAAGAAGTACAGAGGGAGGAGGAGGGATGGTGCTTTTCCTTGTTTCTTATGACAGAAATTCACACCAAAGCTTCTGGTGATATGCTGCCTCCTATTTGTGTGGAGTATGATTTTGATAGGTTGTATCATCTGACATTTTGCTCTTTCAAATTTTTTTTAAAACTGCTTTAGTTCTGAAGGTCTGACTGATGGTTTGTCTATAATGAAAGCCTCGCTAGTGGAAGCCTTGCCAAACATGGTAGGGTTGAGAATGTTTTTCCTTGGGATTTAGATTTAACTCCCCTTCCTACATCAAGTGGGGACCTATTAGAGTAATACTGCCCCCGTCTGAGCATCCCCACCCACTGCTTCAGAACCACCTTGCTACAGTCAGCAAAAGCCTGTATGTGTGTGCTAACCACTTTCTGTGGGAAAGCTGAGGCCTGCTTCTAGTTTGCCAGCTTCTTATGTGAATTTTCCTGTTCCACCTTAAATGATACAGTAGTTATATTCTGTTCACTAAAGTAAATGCTGCTGCACCATGTATAGTACACTGAAATAATTCAAATAAGAATAAGGAGCTGACTTCTGATTCTTGGCTCTTACTGTTTTTTCCCACCCTGGTTCTGTACAATGCAGTGCTGGCAACCAAAACCTTTCCCAAAAGAGAGATCAGATCTACAGTCCATATGCAAAACCGCAGACGAGAGAAATGTGTTTAAAATATAGTCATGTTCTGTGTTTCTTTGGCCGTTTAGCACTAACTAAGGCCAACAGAGGTCATATTTTACCAATGATGTAATGTTATAGAAAGATGTTTTATTGTTTTCTTTTTTCTTTTTTTTTCATTTAAACTTTAATTTAACCAGCAAGTCATTAAGAACATATACTTATTTACAATAACAGCCTGGCAAGTAGGAAAAGCTACTTGAAGAAAAAGGTACACCAATAACAAAAACAGATATGGATAAAAAGATAAAACAAGACAGAGAGCAAAATGATAGAATTAAAAAAAAACCAATCAGCTAATAGCAAAACTGTTACAAGTATTAGTAAAAACACTCCAGATGCATTACTTAAATTTAGTGATTAGAGTAAATGTCTAATTTTAATGTTTTCTGCAGTGTATTCCCGTCTTTAGCAGCAGATGCCTGAAAGGTTGAGGAGGCAGTAGTGGTGTTTGTTTTGGGGAATTTTAATTAAATGAAAGTAGAAGACCTGGTGTTGTACATAACAGATACTGCTTGCAACAGATTCTGTAAGTAAGGTGGAGACCGGCCCGGCAAAGTTTTGTAAATGAGTGTGAACCTGTGTATACTGTAATGCATATGTAGTGACGACCAATTAACCAGAGTGTAAAGAGAACAGTGATAAGTTCTAAAATGAGCATTAGTAACAAAGCGATGAGTGAAATGGTGCAGGGCATCATGCATCAAGACTATATCACCATAATCAAACCAAGGAAGTTTTGCAGCATGAGTAAAAGATGAATGATTTCTATACAAAAAAAAAACAAGTTTAGCCTTGACTTTCATTTGTAAGTATGTGATATGAGAAGAAAATGAGAGTGAACCATCAAACCAGACACATAGATATTCATACTTTACTACTTGTTCCAAGATGGCTGCCTCACTGGTAGTGAAATGAAGGGTGGGTTCAGTTGTTGATTGATTGCCCTTCCAGTTAAACCACATAATCTTTGTCTTAGAAATGTTTAATGACAATCTGCGATTAGCAAAGGCATTCTGAACCTGGAGAAAGCTATCTTGGAGCAAGGACAGTACATGGTAAGGAGAAGAACCATAGGCATATAGAATCATATTGACTGCATACAAATGAATAAGAGCAGCAAGGGGAATGTTGTTGATATATATAGAGAAAAAAGCCGGACCTAATATTGATCCTTGTGGTACACCTTTAGTAACCCACGAGAAGACACTCTGCGACCTTAGAGGAAGATAGTCTGGGAACAATGATTATTAACCTCTATAATTCCCAACCTTTTTATCACAATACTGTGGTCAACTGAATTCAAGTCTTTAGCTAAGTCAATAAAAATTGCAGCACTATGTTGATTTGCATCCATTGCTGATATATGATGTCACTTGCTGCAGGATTCACAAAAGCCTTACTGCTAGTTTTGCTAGTAGTTAGCTGAATGTCTGTAAGATGAACTTTAGCTGACGTGAACAAGACGAGAGTAAAATGAGAGAATGTGTTTAGTCGTCAGAAGAAGCTCCGTGGAAGAAGTGGGGGTGAGGTGAGCAGTGGCTCATCATCATTATTTAAGGAGCGGACATCTGTTCTGACCAGAGCTATTTAGATAGGGTCCAAATGGAGCTATTAAGACCCCAGAAAGACTGTGTTAACTTGTGGAAAAGGGACATAATGGCCTCTTTAAAGAAAATGAAAACGAAAACCATCGCTACCTACATGGTAAACATGCTTACTCGCATCCCACAGCAATATAGAAGTGGTCTCAGGAGTGAGATTATTGGGTTTATAGACCCGGAAACCCCTTTTTTGATGATTTATCTTGAAGTTAGAGGAACTTCAGGGCAGATTCTAGGGGCAGGTGAATACAGAGAGCGGGACTGCGGGAAATGAATGGGACTGTAGGGGTCGGGGGGAGGTCAAACCAACACTACAGTCATGGTCGGGGGTCTGCCTTGAGACAGTGTATGTAAAACAGTGTTAGTCCACTGAGCAGAAGTACAGTATGTAGTTAAAACCTCTCAACCTGATGAGGCTGAAGGATGCAATGCTGCAGAATCAGCTCTAGTTTTACTTTAGTTTAACACCACAGAAGACTGGAGAGTCCAGTTCGTCACCAACACCTAGCAAGGAGACCTGTGGACACTTTCATCTTCAAGAAATTAAACTCTTCACCTCACCATCATGTACTGTGATATAATGCTTGGACCTCATAGTGTGTCTTAGACTTCATCTTCATGGCAGCTGGCAAGCAAGTGACCGAACTAGGCCTTTATAATTGCTTATAGGCTTATAGGTAAAATAAATTGAAGCATCTTTATAATGTCAGATTGATTATAGTGTCTGTTCATATAAACATTATAAACATGAATGCACTATTATAGTACAAACTATAACAAAATTCTGCTACAGTTTCATCAAAACAGACCCAGTGATGGTTCCAGGTAAGAATATGTCGAGTATAGTCAATTTCAGGACGAAGGTGGAAATTCTAGATAGATAGATAGATAGATAGATAGATAGATAGATAGATAGATAGATAGATAGATAGATAGATAGATAGATAGATAGATAGACAGAGAGATAGATGCTCTTCAGAGTACAGAAGTACTCTGAAGAGCAAGCAAAAAGCAATATAACCTCCCATACATACATGTATACAGATACATAAAATAAAAGAAACATAAATAAGAATATAACAAAACAACTAGGGTATAACATGCAGTAAGTAGGTAAATAAGTACGGCGCAGGTGACGTGGCATACTGTCATATAAATCAGACATCTGAATATCCAGAATTATATTTACTTTAACAACTGGATGACTGTGCTCAGTTACCAATATTAGAAGTCATACTGAGAACTAAGGATTGTTTTTGCTGCACCTGGCAACACTTGAAATTCTTAAAAAAAAAAAATCTGTGTTTATTTTAAAGCCTAACTTTTTATGTGGAAAATATATACCAATAGCAACTGTTAAAAGCCCAGAGAGCTAATTTATTTATTACTGTTTATTATGTTAGTTAGTAAATAAATAAATACAGTAAACAGCTGTCTAGCTTAGCAACATAACATTAGTGATGGCTTTAAGCATGTCTTCTTGTAATTCCTGCTTTGACAGTCAGGTGAGATTATCTCACTTCACTTAAAATCATTGTGTGCTGTGTTTAAACCTCTGACCACTAGATGGCAGTGTTGTAATCCATTTTCAGCTCCACTCCAACATTAACAAGCAGCACAAGGGTGCAATGCTAATGTTAGCAGTGGCAAACCTGTTTATATAGTGGCGTGTGTTTTAATAGTAGGATTAGAAAAATCACAGTATATTACTTTGTTTGCAATAATACAGTATATCATGATATATTGAATCGTGATCGCTGTATCATGATACATATTGTATCGCCAGGTTCTTGCCAATACACAGCCCTAGTTGTTATGCTCTATAACTTCACTGTACAGTTTTCTTATAAACAGAAGCTATAATGTGTTATATAGTCTGACTTCATGTATATATATATATATAGAGTCGCTATCCAATGCAAAACATGTATCATTTTTGTTGATTTCTATTTTTCCACATCAATTCAATGCAGCGGCTTCCCTTTACACTGTGAGAAAATTTCATGGTTAATGAACCAATAGAAGAGTTTCAAAATAGCTTGGAAAAAAAAATCTGGTTCTACAAACTTACATTAAAAGCGAAGACAGTTTTTTTGTCCTCTCCTGTAAAGTTGCCATTTTGGAGATCCTTGTTTTTCATTGGACAGCATTTGTGAGGTCAGACGCTGAAGTTGGACGAGAAGGCCCGGCTCGCAGTCTTAGCTCTAATTAATCCCAAAGGTGTTGGATCGGGTTGAGTCATGTTGGAACAGGAGTACTGTATATACTGTGGCAGTATATATATATATATATATATATATATATATATATATATATATATATATATATATATATATATATATATATATATATACACACACACACACACACACATATATATATAAACTATATTATACAACCTGCATTATGAGCTATTATGTATGCAGTTATAATAAAGTGAATACTATGAATACAGTGTTCATAGGAAGTGTAATGGTGAATGTTAGTGTTTTTAACCAGGGGAGCGTTGGTCCTACCTTCATGTCCGTGCCGTGAGGTTGCAGAATTCTTCTGCTTTGAGGTTTTCTCGTCATGGAATCTCGTTTCCTATGCGAGGTGGAAGGGAGAAAACAATTTCACGTCAGATTCTGGTTTTTTTTTTTCATTTCTTCAAAGGTCAAAACTATTTGCGGAGCAAAGTTTAAAAAGAACAGGCAATATCTTTGAGCGGAGAACAGTTTCATAATGCAAATCCTGTCTGCCAAGAAATGTCAAGAACGTTACACTTTTCTAAGACCATAAATGACAAAGCTTATGAACTGCTTTCCTTTTTTTTGAACTACTGAAATTTATCTCAGCACTTTCTGTTTTAATAAGGCTGGTAAACCTCTGAAAAATGGCTCGTCTCTAGTGAGGGGGAAAAAAACAGTCTGAAACTGGGGAGAACCTAAGCAGCGTAATTGCACTTTCTCTCTCCAAGTCTGAGCAGAAAGTTGTCTCCAGCAGCGCAGTGGCAAGAAAGTGCTGAGAGATTCACCAGCAAAACAAGATGAAATAAAGAGGGGGTGGATAAAAAGTTTCTTATTTAAAAAAAAAAATGCCACATGAAGTCATTACTGCTACCCGCAGCTTTAAAGATCTTTAACTGCGCGTGTGTGTACACTGTGATATCAGTTAACCAGCAGGTAATTCTCTCACCATCGCTTTATTACAAACCCCTACTACGTGCTTCCACTCCATGAGCTCCTACTTCATGGGCTCCACTACACAGATGTACAGCTCTGGTGGGCTTGGTTATAATTATTTGCCAAACATTGCAGTCAAAATTGGAAGATGGGTTAAGAGAAAGCTAAATAACAGTCTGAATCTGGTTCAAGCCCAAGGAATATTTAAGCTTTGTCCACACATACATCTAAAAAAATATACAGTTATATGCAAAATAAGTCAGTGACATTATTATATTTAAACAACACCTTATTTTGGAAATATTTCAAAGTCTTAAGAGTTCTGCTTTTCGAAATCTGAATGATCCCAAAGAGTCAGTGACTGTGAGGTCTGAATTCTAGCAGAGTCAGCCCAATGCTTTGAGAATCCCAATAAAAGTTTATTATATTTAAAAAGCTATTGTTTGCTTGTGGAAACAACCCAGTATCATTTACAGATCTCATCTAATACCTGCTTTGACTGCTCAGTACTTCATTAAGCTAAATCAAGATTGCTGCTGAAGGAACTGAATACGTTCATACAATGTCTGGGACGTCCAGGAGAAATCTGGAACTACACTTTGTTCTTCAAACTGGAGCTCAAGATATGATCTACTTCTTATCACAATAAGATGCTCATGTTACTTCGTATTGTATGTATGATTATTTACATCTGTTCTAATCAGATCTACTGTTCTTACTGGTGGACATGCACTTATTGATCAGATAAAGGCTTTTAAACAATGAGTTGGCTAAGACTTTTGCACTTGAGTTCAATGTTTCATTTGCCTATAATGAGATAAACAGGTTAAATGTTTAATTGGGCTAAAGACAGATAAGACAGAATTTTGGAAAGAGTTTTGTTAAACTACACTCAGGTTAAAAAAATGTTGGACTGTTGGACTGGAGCAGAACTTTGTTGAGGTGCACTTGGGTTCAATGTTTCATTGGGCTGTAGTCAGAAAGGATATAGTGTTTTCTGGCTACAGACAGAATTTCATCAGATTACAGTGAGGTTTCGACAGAACTTTGTAAGATAGGACCCAATCAGGCTCAAGCTAAACGTTCTCATGCTGCATTCATGTTCAGATCAAATATTCAAGCCTGATTAAAGCTTTACTTGCTGCCCACCAGACACGCATGGCCAGAACCCTCTTTCAGCTAAATGCACTCATTGTAGCTGTGGCACCTGTGAGAGTCTGATCTGCTGAACTTCACACATTCACAAGCTTCTTTTCCATCCCCTTTCTCATCTCCCCGTCTCTTTCATCACACTCTCGTCATTTTCTCTCTCTCTCTCTCTCCTTCTCCATCCTGGTCCTTCATTATTTCCTCTTTCACTTCCACCCTGCCGCATACTTGTTCACCTGTCTAGCTTTCATTCTGAGCTATTTAATCTGTCGCTCTTGGAAAAAAAAAAAGAGTAATCGTCAAACCTTTACGCACGACAAGCAATCGAACAGCCACAAACGCTGAAAGGACACTTTGTAACTTTGAGTTCTTATTGCTAATGAATGTAAGATGTGTCATTGGTTGTCAGGGAGGTTGTCATGGAATTTGTTCTGCATGCCTCACATGGAAAAAGGGGCCAAATGACACTTCCAGCACGTTGTCGTCGGCCGGGCTGTTTACCTGCGCGCCTTTTAACGTCTTCTAATTGGCGCGTCCTTTTGATGAATGATAAAAAGGTTGGGGATACGTTTTTAGCAGTGTACGGCCATCAATAATTCAAGCGGCACATCGACAAATCACTGTGTGTGCCAGCGTGTTTGTGCAAGGCACTAACGAATGCAAAGCTGTCCGCATCCTTCCTGCTGCCAGACTGCTTCCAATTTGTCTGGGATTGATCTCATTGTGTGTGATTTCTGAGATTTACTGTGAATTTCTAGACAGTATATATAGAAATAACATGGTTATTACATGATAATGTCACTGAGCACAGTTACCGGCTGTAGCCCATTCGGTTGATTTGTCTTAGTCATCCTCAAACTCCTCTGACAGGCATATTCTTGGCTGGGGAATAGTTGATGTTAAGTATGGTCCACTGTGGTCACAACTGACTGGCTTGAAAACAGATACAGTTCACAGTCTGAACACATATATAGTTGACCTACAATAAATTAATCCTTCACCAGTTACAGGCCATTAAGTAGAAGCATTTTAGGTACATATTCAGAATATAAATACTGTTATAAATGGTTTATAAAGCAATTATAAATGGGTTAACATGAGTTGATTATTAATTAGGTTATTTTATTAATAAGCAGTTACAACACATACATACAAAAGACTACAGTGACCTGTTGTTTGCCAAATAGTGAACTCTACATTATTTAAATTTTCTTTATCTTATACTGTAAAAAGTGCTTTGTTGATACAACCCAAAAAAATGACTTTATGTCTTGTCTTTCTGTCTTTTGTATCATCTTTTGTATTTGAGGTATTGCTTTTTTTTTCATATAATTTCAACTTTTTTTTTTTAAGTTGACCTTCTTAAAGTACTGCACTGGAGAAGTAGCCTTATAGTGTTTTGTTATATTGTATAGACTTTTATTGGTATAATTACAAAGCTTAATTTGAATTGAATTAAAAAAGAAGTACATTAACTCATTGATAATACCTTATTTCAAGATCTGCTTCATAACATATACAAAGGTATCAACAACCAGTTAATAATCTTGTTGTAAGCAATTAATAATAAAAAAGTAGAAGCATGTCAATTGTAAGGAAGCATCTTTGCTAATGAAGCTGCAAAAACATAACTAATAGGTGGAACTTATTTTAAATTAGCATAACATAATATTCTTATTAACGGCTTATAAAGAACCAGCTACATCTGTAAGATCTTTATTAATATTTATTAATATTAATATTAGTATTAATGAGTTTGCAAGACTATAACTATAGTATTTTATATATATATATATATATATATATATATATATATATATATATATATATATATATATATATATATATATAGGGTGTAATTAATTGCTTAGTAATAGTTAATAAATTGATAAGAGGCAGACCTTAAAATAATATTATCAACTAGTTTTACTGAACCAAAAAAGTAGTTTAAATAAAAGATTCAAAGTAATTTTTTAAGTTAAATAAAACTAGTTAAAGTAATTGTATTTTATTTGTAACTTTTTACAGTGTACTTTGTCTTCCCTATTAGTCAACATTAAATCAGATTATCCTATATTAAGATCCACAGTGCTTTAATATATATATTCAATATGAAAATGGTTTTGTTACTACACATAACATTTAAAGAACTCTTATAAGCTCTCATCACAGACTTTAGGATAAGTCAGACTTTAGGTCACTTATAGATCACTATAATAGCTCTTTGCAGGCTGTAAAACTGCCTTAAAATGTATACGAGAACATAGCTTTACATTAAAACTACATGTAAATGTGCAAGTCTGAACACATTCATTACTTATTCTGTCAAAAATATGTTTTTCCTATCACAAACACACCAGAAAACCAAATAAAAAAAGAGGAGTTTGCAAAGATAAAGTGCAATAAATGATTAAAAGAAAATGGGGCTCCTCACAACCACCTGGAAGACCTAGTAGTTCACCAAAACTGTCCCCATCAGACAAACAGTGCTTAAAGCTTCATCTTTGAAATAGAGGAGAGGTTTCACTTCACTTTAGATCAAAAAACATCTACAGGTGTTTGTCCATCCTTCCACTAAGAGATTGCTACGGGTCTGAAAGGATGTATAGATGTTCAAGACACTTGTCACTGAGAAAAGGAGATACAGACACATGAAACTAAGAAGCTGCTAATGTTCTCAGAACAATGGACTGACCACCCCAAAATCCAGACACTCAACTCACTTAAATGCTTTGGGGTTATTTGGATGGTGTAAAGCAGAAAATGAACCAACTTCTAAGACTGAACTTCATAGATGTGGAGAATTATCCCTCAATCTTGTAAAGTAAAGGAAAGTGTTCTAAAGAGAAACTGTACATAATAACATTAATAATAATAATAATAATAATAACACCCAAGCTGATTATTTTAAAGGCTTTATCTTAAGTGTATGTTCACCAGTAAGAACACCAGATATCATTAGAACAGATGTAAATTATCATACATACAATACAAAGTAACATGAATATCTTATTGTGAAAGAAGTAGATCATATCTTGAGCTCTAGTTTGAAGAACAAAGTGTAATTTAAGATTTCTCCTGGATGCCCCACACATTGAATGAATGTATTCAGTTCCTTCAGCAGCAATCTTGATTTAGTTTAATGAAGTACTGAATAGTCAAAGCTGATGTATGTAAAAGCGCTATTACTGTATGAATACTGTTTGAATATTTAGAAAAAGTTTTTTTTTCTGAGCAAATAAAAGCTTCCTGTCTGGACAACATAGCTTTTTAAATATAATAATGTCCCCAAGTTTAAGGTACTTAATAGAAAAAGTCTTAAATTTGAAGTTATCAAATTCTTCTTAAAAATAGATAACGATCCAGAATTTCTTTGAAGGTTTGTTCCATAATCTTAGATTTAATACTCAAAGAAGCATGGAGTATCGCTTTGAACTTGGGACTACCAGCAGATTAAAGTTCCACACCCAAGTGACCTAATATCGTTGAGGATATTATAAGGTAAGCAATAAGACAAAAGATGGACACTCAATACTAAAATAGATAGTATTACACTCAGTTATTGAGTTTCCTGAAATAATGAATAATTCCAAAAATGAGTGGTGGTCTTTGACTTTTGCCCCATACTCTATAAGACAGATGGCCCTCATGAAGTGGTCAGTGAGTTGAAGTGATGGTGAATATGAAGCAAGAGAGAATGCTGAGGTTGGTCGCTCAGCGGGGCAGCTGTGCTAATAAAGGACAAGGTTCAACATTACGTTCAGTAGGTTTTTGCAGGCATCGTCGTGAGTCACTATTAATGATATAGAGCCGTGTATGTGTGGCAAGACGCTCAGATCTTCTTTAGTGTTTCCATTCAGGCTGCTGACTCACAGGAGATGAGTCGAGTATGATCAGTCCCAACATAACTGACACCGCTGAGTTTCTCCATTAGCCACGGAGAGTTTCGGAAAAAGGACAGAATCTGACGCGAGTGATTTCTTCTCCCCGGGAAAAAAAAAGAAAAGCATATGGCAGCGAAAACCCTCTCGCCAGCACGCCATCATGGACAGATGGTGGACGAGCAACAGCTATCATTTATTTACCACACACAACAGGCACGATCAGCCTTCTTATTGAGCGGAAGCAGCTTTCCTGACCCGACTGTGAAAGCAAAGTGGAACATGAGTCACTGGGCCAAGCGGCGACTTGTAGCTGACCCGAGAAAACAGCTCGCAGTAGCAGAACTGCAAAAGCAGTGTAATTCCTTGAGTCAAAAGCTTGGACGCTTCTGATTGAGTCCTAAAAATCTACACATATTTAATTTATTGGTTGATTAGAACATTGAGAACATTACTTAATCGCTGCAAGTGCCTCGTAAAAAGTTAATTAGTGTAATTACTGTCTTCATTAAAGCCTGAATAGCTCTATACAGAAGAAGGCCAACATTTCTAGTCATGTTCACTTTGTATACATTTTTCCTTTAATAAGAAAAAAACACATAAAAGAGAATAAAGAGAGTAGGCGCGCCCATACTTTTGACCTAGCATTCGAAAAGAGAAACTTCTTACCGGGGTTCAAATCCTTCACGTCTCTGAAAGATCCTTCTCCAGGTGTGGTCAGGAGAGAAAAAACGTTCCTGAAGAAGAAGCAGCTGGACTTGTGGTAAAGGCCTCCTGGAGAATCAACACGCAGAAGATTGGCGGGTGTCTATCAGGGGCCGCAGGTGAGATCCTCTGTGCGCCCTCTCGGAAACAAAGCGCATCCTGACCCCGTGACACATCTGAAATCGACGGGCTTCCCTTCGGCTCTGCCCCCCTTGGTCATCGCATCCTGCGGCGGGGTTGCCCCAGGTCCCCTTCTTTTTTTTATCCTTGTCTGCTTCTCAGCCCCAAACCAAATGACCCCAAAAGCCTGGAGACACCAGGTAGCTGTTTTGCCTCCGTTAGACCCTGCTCTTGACGGACGGGTCCATGGCAGGGGTGGACGTGCAAGACGGCAAGAAAAGGCCTGGCGGGGACGAGATGGCGGGAAGGATTGGGAGGTTGGGAGTCAAATGGAGAGGGGAAGAAGAGCTTGGCTGCCCGTGCCCAATGGTGAACGCATGCCACACGTCATCAGGGGAGGCACCTGGGCCTCAGACAAGCGTTTGACTCTCGGAATCGAGTCCACAGCAGGTGCAAGGACCAAGAGGGCCCGCCGAGAATGAGGAGGGGGCTGGGGGGGAGGCGGGGGAGCGCCCTGCCTGCTCCTTGATGCAGGTTGCTAGGTGAGGGAGCTATAAGCACTAGCATACGGAGGGGAGGGCTAATGATGTCAAATAAAATAAAGCAAACAGTCGGAGGCTAACGAGCGCTAATTTAACGGCGCCCTCCGCAATGAATAAATGACGAGCTCCCTACTGGCTGGAGCTCGGAGAAGCGGAGGAGGTAGTCGGAGAGGAAGGGAGACAATGGAAGAGAGCAGAGTCTCAACCTCGACACTTAGGCTCATTGGCCAGTCTATTAGACAGTTCTCCACCTGACAAGTGTACGGTAAGAGACTGCGTCCCATCTCAGATCACTGATCAATCAGTAGCATTTGATGTGAATGCTGCTACATAACATTACATAAACATCTTGTAACAGACATCATGGTATCTGGAATGTTCTCAGGACAAGCTTTAATAGGGTCAGAAACGTTCCTGAACATGGTCCAGGAACTGACTCGAACCAAATCTCAGTGCCAGGATTTAAGTCAGGGCCCAAGCCAAGACAATTTTTTTTCCTATCACAGCCCTAATAGCATTGTCAAGTTATGAGCTCCAAACTGACCTGAGTTCAGAAAAAAATACATTACGTTACATTACATTCTATTACATAACAACATATAACATATGGAATATACTGTAGCTCATGATTTACTTACCTTTTGTTCACCACATGTTGTATATATATGTGTGTGTGTGTGTGTGTGTGTGTGTATAATCTATAATCTCCTATAAACTCATGATCATGACCTTTTATAGCAGATGAAAATGCAATTTAGTTTTTTCTTTTATATAAACTTGCATCAGAAAAATGGTGTTTAATTTATGACATGTTGTATATATATATATATATATATATATATATATATATATATATATATATATATATATATGTGTGTGTGTGTGTGTGTGTATGTGTGTGTGTGTGTGTGTGTGTGTGTGTGTGTATAATCTCCTTTGTAAACTCATGTTTTACTTACATAGTGTAGCTAAGGTAAAATGTTGTTTTGTTTTGTTTTTCTTTTATATAAATCTGCATCAGGAAAAATGGTATATAATTTACAACATGTAGTATATATGTATTTTCTTTTGTGTTATAAAAAAGGTGTTAAAAAAGAGTTAAAACGTTAACGTGTTTAAAAGGAGCTGAAGAGTAATCTTCGTTAAAAAGTGGCGCTGTCTCTTTAAGAGGTTTAGGTGACGCTCAGGTTCGCGCGCTCTCTCCCTCAGTCTGTGGAAAGAGCTGAAGGGAGTGGTACGTAGAGCATAGCTGAGTAGAAAAAAGCAGTATTAAGCAGTAAATATTGTGGTAAGTGTTCATAAAAAGCCCCTAGTTTGATTGTTAAAAGTGTGCTGTATAGATTAGACCTACTTTTATTCAGTCCTGTAGTTTTTAAAAGTGGTTTTCTGTCGAGTGAGAGAGGCCATGTTTGTAGCTAACTGGCTAGCTGTAGGAGTAGATCCAGCTCTGTGTATTAATTAACATTCTGAGAATATGTTTTTTTACTGTCTCAGGATTTTCAGATTGCCTGCTTACTGACAATGATGAACTGTTTTGTCTTTTACAACACAGGTATGCTTTTTTATTTTTATTACCGTCCTCTACAGCAGTTCAGCAAAATCTAAACATCACCTTTTCAAGTGTTGTGCATTTCTGGTAAATGGGGATGCCTTCACAAAATTATTACTCTGAAGTTTTGAATAATAATATGTAATATATAAGTATTTTAGCTTATAAAAAAGCTTTACTATTTACATATATGGTGTTTAGTTTCCAAATTTATGTTTTTTTTATTCAAAAGCCGTTTTATTATTATTTTTGCCCCATATAAAGCTATATTTCATTCTGAAACATCCGCTATGTATTTTTGTATCTTTTTTTCTATTCAAATAAATTACCCTTAGAAGAGTTTTATGACATCTTGTAAAAAAAACAAAAAAAACCTTATTGCCTTAGTCTACAAAAATAGCTGAAGGGAGAGGATTTTCAGATTACCCTCTCACTGACGATGATGAACTGTTTGGTCTTTTACAACACAGAAATAAATGAGTGAGGCGACAGTCCTGATTTCTGGATAGTTTATTCACACTCATATACACAACTCAGAGTGGTTCTTAGTGGCTCGGGGAGCAGAATAATAAAAACCCTGGCTACATTTGCATCTAAAGTTTCCTAAGTGTAGGCCTCACAGACATCAGTGGTCAATTAGACGCAATTAGACAATTAAACATCAATTAATTAAATGTTTATCTGTGTCAAAATAAACATGCTTGATTGTTTAAGGGGATATATAGACATTTAATGAAACACAAAAAAACAAACAAGTCTGGGATTTGTTCACTCTCTTAAACCTTTACTTAACTAGCATAAGGACAAATGACTTTTAATGTTTCCACTTATAAACTAGAAATTAAAACAAAGATTCTTAAAATTGGGACACAAGAGCAGCTTTGCAAGTGGATTTTGAGGTCGAAATTGTTTGTTTTTGCCCAATACAATGATGGTGTATATACATTTTTAATTGGAGACAAATCAGGACTGCAGGCAGGACACACCAGCACTTGAACTCTGTGTTTATGAGGCCTGACACTGTTCTTGCTGAAATAACCAGAGACTTCCAGGGATGATGTCTTAATGATATACAACATACACCCTGGCGTCAATGCTACTTTCACACATATGGAAGTCACCCGATGCTGTAGGCACTGATGCCCCCTCCCCCAGCAGGATGACATATGTTGGCTGATGAAAGTCTTGATGTGGAATAATCTAACCACAGCACACCTTTTCCACTGCCTTTCCTCTGAGATGAGCTGGGCCCAGAGAACGTGGTGTCCTTTCTGTATAAAACTGATAAAAGGTTTTCTCCTTGCTTAACAAAGGTTTAAGTTGCATTTCTTAATGGACTGTGTTTTGAGACAACAGTTTTCAAAGTACATTGGAGGCCATGTGGCCATACCTAACACAGTAGCTAAACTGTTTCAGTTTAGTAAACTTCAATTCTTTGCAGTTTTACATCAGAAAATATTATTTGTATAATATTTATATATATATATAATATTATATATGATTCTCCCACCAAATTTGTCACAATGTGGTGAGCCATGATCTGTCATTCCTTGTAAAGACTGAGGGTGCGTCCAAAATTGCCTACTTGCCTACTACTTAGTAGGCAAAATCAGTAGGCGAGCATGGCTAGACCTACTGAGCTATTTTTATGTATGCGACTGCAGCACACTGTTATCCCACAATTCAACTGGAGACGCGGATGAATTCAAAGCGGAGTGAAAAATGACGGCTGTGTGTATGTAGCCACTGCTGGTGAACTGGCGCTACAAGTTGGAGCTACTTCTGAGATAAAAAAAAAGTTTAAATTCCACAAACGCAGCTTAGTGTCACAAAAAGTATCTAAAGATATCAGTACTTGGGGCTTTTAAATGAATAGTGGGACGTTTACAGTGGTGGTCTGACGTCTTGCGCCACAGGATGTTGGTAAGATGGTGGATGTAGTGCGTCTGCGATTGCGTGGATACTAAAAACTTTTGTACTGAAACTGCCTACTAGTGTGCCACTTGAGCCAATCTAGTACCTACTGACTTCGGATGCAAGTCTTTAGGGAATGCTATTTCATACCCAGTCATGATCCCCTTACCTGTTACCTGTTTTACAGTGGAAATATTTTACTCCAATTTAAATCATGTATCAAGAGTAAGCAAATATCAGATTCTTGTTGTTTTGCCTTTTACAGAACAAACTTTTCCAGAAATGGGGTTTGTATGTTATGAACTGAATGTTAAGAAGGTGAAAAAGTTGGTACATACTGATTCCTTTACATTGATACATTTGAAAACATTTCATTTTAAAGCTGCTTGACATGATGTCTCAACTTTAGTAATTCTTTTTCAACCTCTCTGTTTCCCTCTCTCACCTCTCTCTCTCGTCCTCTTTATTTTCACGCTTTGTCGGCAGCCTATAGCACAGCGATTCACTCTGATTTGCCGTGTCTCAGAGTCTGTCATGGCCAGAAGGTTCCGGAAGAACAAGGCACATTCGTTTCCATGCTCCTCCATCACCGAGGCCTTATGCAAAGACAGCTGGAATTAAAATAAACAGAGCGTCTTCTGTTGAACTGGCAGACATTTACTGCATCATCTTTCACTATGGGGGTCAATGTGCAGCAGCATAAAGTACTTTAAGGTGGCATTAGCTTAACAATGTGCTGCTCAGTTGTGCTTTTCATTATCTATGTTCCAGTCAAAATACAATCAACATAATTTTCAGCTTGCTTTGCTTGAACAACAAATATATCACATATTTCTGTATTTACCTTGTCCACTGTATACCTTTATTACAAACTTGTTTTCTGCTTTTCTTGATCCAAATCAACACAAGTGCAGTCAATAATGTTGAGGTTCTAGACTTTTCCATTGTTCTGAGAAGAGCAACCTCTTTGCTAGATAAATACAGTACTGTGTAAAATCCTTTGGCACTTGGGAAGATTATTATATTTAAAAAGCAGTTTTTCCAGGTTTTATTTTCTCAGCAAAACCTTTTTTTAAATATTCAAACAGTATTAATACAGTAAGTATTGTTTTGCCATACATCAGTATGTTTATTTAACTCTTTCCAAGCTTCTCACTGTGAAAACGACCCAGTTCTATTTACAGTTCTCATCTAATACCTGCTTTGACTGCTCAGTACTTCAATAAGCTAAATCAAGATTGCTGCTGAAGGAACTGAATACATTCGTACAATGTCTGGGGCGTCCAGGAGAAATCTGGAACTACACTTTGTTCTTCAAACTGGAGCTCAAGATCTACTTCGTTCACAATAAGATATTCATATTACTTTGTATTGTATGTCTGATTATTTACATCTGTTCTAATGATATCTTGTGTTCTTTACATCCAGTAGTTTACATCCTCACCTTCTCAACAGTGAGATTAGGGCTGCAATCTTGCTGTGGACTGGAAATATTTCCAATTTCCAGAAGGTATTAGAGGAATATATTAAATATGATCCATATTTATTAGCATTGAAGATGTCTTCAAAAACAAATCACTCACTCCAGATGTTCATACATCCCCAAACTGATCCTCCACCCTGCTTGGTTGATGGTTGTAAACCTGATTTAATGAATCTTTCATTGCATTGTATACAGCATTCCATCCCCGCCAAAGATCTCGAGTTTAGGTGATATTAGTACATAAAGTTTTTTAACTGTGCCTAACTATGTATGCATAATGTACAATAAATGCATGTTTTTTATCCTTATTTTAAATTAATAAAAATAAGCAATTTCAGTTAATATTTTATACAGCCTGATCAATGGTCTTTACAGTAAAGTGAGTGAGGTGAAGAGTGAAGTGAGACTACCTAACAGATATTACAATTGACTTACAGTTGGAATACGTTGCTCTGTTAAATAAAGGACTTGAATTAACGACGCTTCTTCAAAGCCATATCAAACGTATTACAACAGACATTAACAGAGATTGCCAGATATTATAGTGCATTGTGGAAACTGTTCTATAAAGTGGTATGCATGTAATTACAACTAGTTGTAAGTATTAATACAAGCGCATGCCTGACATTGTAAGATATTACGTATGCCTTATAACTCCTTATCATTAATACATGACTTGCATCAGTGCCCTAATAATACATTGAATATTATATTAAATCCTTTTCAGATAGATGAACAACATATTTTAACCACTGTGATGCTCTGGGAGGGCTGGGTAATTTCCAGTCCCAGAGAATTTGTTTGCGTGCTAGTAATAGCCTAAAAACTATATCACTTTGCCTATGAGTTAGAGTTTAATTTCGATTGGGACCCCAAATATGGCTGTTTCCACATGGCTTCATAGTCAATGCCCCCCTATACTGAAGCATTACTCTGTTTGTTTGTTTTTTTGTTGTTGCCTAAATAAAAAGAGGCTGAGCAGTGTTCATACTTGCTCCCCGCTTGACCCCCTCTTGGGCTAAACGATCTGGCACACGTTGGCATAACTGCCTCATCCATAACGGCAATAATATCGAACAATATTGACAAGTTCCCTCTAAATGCTGCCCAGCCAGAGTGTTCGGAAGAGCGAGAAGTCCATGATGGTGTCCAGTAATATCCATAATGAGATGACTCGGATACATTAGTGGAGCATGATGAAATGAAAGAAGAGGTCCACGGGGAAGGAAAGAGAGAGAGAGAGAAAGAGAGTTAGATTTGATCAGTTGAAGGGCTTTCAATGAAGACATAATCGAATCAACAATGAGTGACTGAGTGTCTTTTCATCCAGCCCCCCCTGCAAAAAAAATCCATAACCCATCAGATGGTTGTGATGATGCTGAGGAGAGGCCCCATATGCTCACATTCAGCAGGAGCAAGCGGTGCATCGCCCAACCCACCCACACCGAAACAGCTCCATGGCAACAGGCAATAAAACCCATCAGCGTTAAACCCCATCACGGCACAGTCTATCAAGAATGGAGGCCCTACCATGGCTTTTTATTTTCTCCAGCTCTCTGAACATTCTCTCCCATTAGAAAAGGGCCCATCCACAGCTTTGTGATGGACGTGTTCAGTGTGGAGGGGCTGCTGAGATCGGCTCGCCTGCCAAGGTTCCTCCTCTTCTCCAGTCGGCATCAAACTGGGGACCACCAAAGAATAGTTAGTCAATCTTTTCTGAACAGATAGATCTTACATACCGCCTACTTTTTTTCATTGGGAAAAAAAAATCTGTTTTCTTTTTAATGAAGTTAATTTTGTTTTTCAGTATACATGTAGAAAGTCTATCTTGTGAATATCTTACCAACATCTAATAAATATCTGCTCTATTTCACCGAATTTCTCTTCTTTCTGGCTCCGCCCATTCAAACCAATTGTGCGAGAAACTTAGAGAGCTAGAGATAACCTGTATAACCAAAATCGAATAATCTAAACCTCCTGTCTGTAGATGCCTGTAGTCTGTCTGTGGGTTTGTTTGTCTGTTTGTCCATCCCTTCACATGCAACTTCATCTGTCTGCTTGTTCATTCGTCCATGTTTGTTCGTCCATTACTTTACGAGTTGCTTTATCCATTTGTTCGTCCAGCCAGTCATTGACACATCTGGTCCTTCAGGTCTGTTGCTTCGTCCTTCTGTTTGTTTGTCTATTACTTCACAAGTTGCTTTGTTCGTCTGTTTGTTCATCTATTTATCTAAACAACTTTTCATCCATTACTTTATGTATTACTTCATCTGTCTGTTTGTGCATCCGCCTATCTGTGCGCGTGTTCATTCGTTCCTTAATAGATAGATATATAGGTAAATAGATGGTTTATTGATCAAGATCTCCGCATTTAACCCATTCTGTGCGGTGAAACATATACACACACGCTAGTGAAGAGACACACTAGGGGGCAGTAAGCTTGCCTGGAGCAGTGGGCAGGTCTATCACAGCTTCGGGGTTTATGTGCCTTGCTCAAGGGCACTTCAGTCGAGTCATGTTGGTTCATGGGATTGAACCGGCAACCTTCCGGTCACCAGGCTGGTTCCCTAACCTCCTGCCCACGACTGCCCAATTTATTGCTTCATCCGTTTGTCTATTCCTTTCTGCATTGCTTAGTTTTTCTATTTGTTTGTCTGTTTCATTAAGAAGCCGCTTTGTTTGTCTGTTTGTCCATCCATCACATAAAAGCTGGACAATTCTTTTAATTCTGTATGCGGGGGAAGCAGGTTAGGAGTGTTGGACAGATAGCTGTCTGTCAAGTTGCTAATTAGCCACGCCCACATAGTTCTCAGATCTCTGATTAGTGTTTTTTAAGCAGTGTTATCATAGAATTAAATCTTTGCTAGAAGTTTAATACAACACTTATGTTTAGTATCATATACACATATTTAATATTTTACTCTGGGTTCCTTTTATTTTGGGGGAAGATAATGGAAGAAGGAATTTGGGGCCATTTTTATTTGTTATACTGGCAATTCATTATAATGGATGTGCAAGGCGCTGTTCTGTCAAGCAAACAAGCCATTTGACCTTAACTGTTATAAAGAATTCTATAGGATTATAAATAGGAATACTTTTCATTTGTACACATTGCAAAGAAAGAAACTTCAGCACTTACCTATAGAAGCTCCAGTGGAGATCTGCTGGAATAAAAACATTTACCCAGTAGCCTGGTTAAGAACTGGTTGGGTGACTGTGAATCGGCTGGTTAGGTAATTATTCAGACTTCAAGCAGCTTTAGCAGATACTTTAATAACTTTAGTTAAAGTAAATTGACTAAAGACCCAACTGTCACGGTTTTGCTCTCTCATAGGCCCACACACTTCCTGATGGCTGGTCTATACCTGGGTAAAGTTAGAAAAAGCAAATATTAAATAAGCTTACAATGTGTCAAAAAGTAGGACGAATAATTTCAGTAATTAAAATGAGAAATTGTGATTATGGGCCTTAGACAGCGCAGACTCATTTAAAAACAGTTTGACACAGCAGATGAACAGTGAAAAATTGGCCATGTGGGATACTTTGAAGCTCTACAATGAACATTTGGGGTGACTGTTTATTCTAGGAGGGGTTGCAATGCCCAAGATTCTGCATAGCCCTCCGAGACAACAAAAGCAGAGGTTCCTGTTAGAACGCCAAAGTGTTTGACACAGCCTAAGAGGTTAAAATGGCAAAACATAAATAAATAAATAAATAAACTCACACATGATTCAAAATAATGTATATCTAAAAAATAAAGTAATGACTGCCCTGAACGCATCGTTGGATATTGTGGCATAAGCTGTATCCTTTTTTATATTAAAATTATTTTTTATTTTTTACAACTTTTTGCTTATTTTTGTAAGTTGCAGCCTTGACATTGATTTTTTAATAAAAATTTCAACAAATATTCTTGTCATGAAAATGAATGAGTTTAGATGGGCCCAATCTGATTCTCCAGAATAAGTGTGTTTTCATGCCTCTGTTCCCTCTGTAGAACTAGGAGGGATGGAAATAAGTGAAGTTTGCTGGTGCATCTTCGCAGGTGCATCGTTACAAAATTGTTATTATGTTTTGTTATTTTTAAGATTGTATGATATGATGCATCATAAACTCTGCTCAGCTGTCGTTGTGCAATGATGGGCTCTGTTATATTACATGCAGGGAATTCTCACTTCTTATGTGAATAGATCTTTATTATATTAATTACATTTCTATTATTAATTAAATAATAATAATTAAGCTGATTTCCACTGGCAGATGGCCACAAGGGGGCCTGCAAAAAGAGGTTAAGTTCCAGGTTGAGATCAGAGTCCATTGAGATTCTGGGTTACCTTACTAACTTCAGTCTGAAACTCATTGGAAAATTCTCTTCTTGATTTCTGTTGTTTGGTGCTTTTTTGAAAATAGCAGTTTAGAACATGCTAAAATTTGATGGCGAATGGACCAATAGAAACGTTTAGAAATTGCTAAAAAAGACTACATAACCTTCCACTGAAAGTTAAGAATGTTTTTTGCTTCTCCTGTAAAGTTATCGTTCTGGGGATACAAAAGTATTCACTCACCCATCCAAAACATTAAAATCAGGTGTTCCAATGACTTCCATGGCCACAAGTTTATAAAACCAAACACCTAGACATGCAGACTGCTTCTACACACATAAGTAAAAGAATGGGTCGCTCTCAGGAGCTCAGGAACTCCTGCACTGTACTGTGATAGGATGCCACCTGTGCAGCAATTCCATTTATATCCAACTTCATCACTATTAAATATTCCACAGTCAAATGTCATTGGTATTATAACAAAGTGGAAGCTATTGGGAATGACAGCAACTAAAGATGCTAAGGCACATAGTGCGCAGTTAATCGCTACCGACCTCCAAACTTCATGTGGCCTTCAGATTAGCTTAAGAACAATGCATAAAAGAGCTTAATGGAAACCCATAGTTTCAATGGCAGAGCAACTGCATCCAAGCCTTTCGTCACCAAACGCAATACAAAGTGTCTGATGCAGTGGCGTAAAGCACAGCGCCACAGGACTCTAGAGCAGCGGAGACATGTTCTCTGGGGTGACCAATCACACTTCTTCGTCTGGCATACTGTTGAATCCGAGGATTTGGTGGTTGTCAGGAGAACGGTACTCGCCTGACCGCATTGTGTCAAGTGTAAAGTTTGGTGGAGGGGGGATTATGGTGTGGGGTTGTGTTTCAGGAGTTGGGCTCGGCCCCTTAGTTCCAGCGAAAGGAACTCTTAATGCTTCGGCAAACCAAGAGATTTTCATGCTCCCAACTTTGTGGGAACAGTTTTGGGGACGGCCTCTTCCTGTACCAACATGCCTAAAGCAGCTTTATAAAAAACATGGATGAGTGAGTTTGGTAAGGAAGAGTCCTGACCTCAACCCGATAGAACACCTTTAGGATGAATTAGAGTGTAATCAGTCAACATCAGTGTCTGACCTCACAAATACGCTTCTGGAAGTTGAAGCTGTTATAGCTGCAAAGGTTGGGCTGACATCATATTAAACCCTATGGATTAAGAATGGGATTATCACTCAAGTTCATATGCGTGTGAAGGCAAATAAGCGAATACAGTGTATGTTGCTCTAAAACTTGGTTCTAAAAATGGTTCTTTTTGTCTTTAGCCTGGGGACCACCAAATCCTTTATGTCCATAAACTTAATAGTTGACTTATTAGACCTCAAAACAGGCTTTCCTCTGCATCAGTTCATTTCAGGCTATATGAGAACCCAATGCTGTTTGTGGATACTAGCTTCTACTGTGCATACTGCAGTCTTAACCTGCTTTTGTGAAAGCAAGTATGATGTTTATTGACATTGATTTATTGACAACACTCAGGTTTAGGGGTCTAGGCCTTTATCAACTCCTACTACCTCCCTTTGAGTTTATGTGCTGGCAGCGACGCAACATCTACACTGTAATTGAACTAGACACCGGTGTCCGATGTGATATCAACCTACAAGTGAAGTGCCTCTCTCGCTGCTTTATTTCAGAGTCGGCTGAACACTGAGGTGCCTCAGGAACATTGAAAAGCTAACCAGGTTGCATTGAGGGACCGACGCCGGGAATCATCGGTTCATTTCTACAGCAGTTTGGGGATTTTTTAAAAACCCTTCGCTGACATTAGAGCCGGCATTTACATTACCCCACCAAGCGCTACATCCATGGGAGGTCGTTGCCATGGCAGCGCACCCTTATGTTGCTTTCAGACGCGTTTAATTATTCACAACCCCATGCCTCGGCTATGCGGGAACATCCTCGCCTGCTGCTGCACAACACACACACTCACATACACAAACGCATACGAGTGTGAAGGCACCCATATTCACCCACATGCTCCAACAAACATCCTTAACAAGCTTCTAGCTTCCAAGTAAACATGATGTTAGGACCAAAACAAAAAAAAGCCATACGTTCTCTAGAAAGAAAAGAAAAAAGCTTTAGATGAGAGAGGCCCGACAGTAGGAATGCTGGGATATGTGGCGAAACGCAGTTGAACAGAAGAGACGTGACTTACGTAACACTGTCAGTCACGTCTTTCTGAATGTGTGTGGGCCACTGAAAGAGAAGCGAGCAAAAGAAAGACACTAATAGGGCTATTATGAATCGCAACATGGTGCAAACCTCAGCTCCAAAAAGCAAATGGGAAATGATAATAAAAGCAGAAAGCGGTGATTAAGTTCATTCTGTTGACTTGAATTGAACAGCACAGACCTGCTGTTTCAGGTTTTACTTAAAAACAATATTTTCTATTGTCAATATGCACATATCCTACAATGGAACTGTTAAACTGCACCTTCCGAATGTTTTAGAACGATCATATCATCGCTGTCAAAAGGAAAACATGCATCTCCATTTGTGCCGTTTTTTGTTTTTTTTTATATTATTTGAACACGACAGCTGCCATTTATATTGTGTACAAATTTTTGGATGAACAGACCAATAGAAATGCTCCAAAATGGCATGGAAAAATTTCTGTTCCATTGACTTACATTGAAAGTGAAGACGGTTTTTGGCCTCTCCTGTAAAGTTGCCATTTTGGAGATGCTGGACAATACATTCTTTTTACATTAATACAAAAAAGGCATCTCATCTTTACAACATGTTGAAACTTCATGGTGAATAGACTAATATAAGCTTACTTGAAATATTATTTGAAAAAAAAGGGCTAAATTATCTTTACATTTCCCTTACATTTTCCCTATATATATAAGATTGGTGTCCTTATAGATGTATATGTAACCCACTATAACCCACTAATAATGTACACAAAAGAAATATACATACTAAAAGCTCTGCCTTGTGGAGAAACCTCAAACTGCTAAATGTGAGCGAGTGAGTGGGTTCCATAGACAGTATCTATCTCTCTATCCATCTGTCTATCTTGATAATCTGGCTACCTATCTGTGCTAGAGCATAGATTACATATATAAACAGATTGGGCTGCATAAGCATCAATACGCTGTTGCACACGATGTGATACCCCAGCAGCAAGAAGGCAGGAGTGACTGCTTCATGTCTCTTATGGTTCTTTCTAGAAGCTGTAGCTGCTGTGCAAGGTTCGGGCAGCTGGCCCCCTTTCGCGGCTGTCATCGGTGTCCAGTAGGCGAGCGCCTGTCACGTACAACGTCACATCAACTCAGTAACATCCATGAGTTCAAGTTGTATTCTAAGCTGTTTGAAGTCAGGGGGAGACAGCTCATTAGTTGGTCTTAAACGAGTTACAATTTTCTTGGGCTTCTCCAGAGAAACCCGGGGCCACATACCTAATGAGGCTTTGCAAATGGCATTTAAGTGGGATTTTAGTGGCGGCTCCTTGATTTTCCCTCATGCACGTTCTCGGAATCTCTCCGTATTAAGAAAATGGAGCGCAGCACAGTGTGTGTTGGTTTGTTGTGGCGCTCGAATTCTCAAAGGCAAACTTGCCTACGTAGTTAATTATCAAAGGCTAAATCCTAATTGACTCTGAAAGAGACGTACAGGTGGAGAAGTCATTATTTCAACACCCTTGCATTGCGCCGTGTGGGAAACTGGGAGCCATGTGACATTTGGCTGAAGCACTTTCTAGATTGGTATGAGAGTTTTACAGATTTTAACAGTGTCTAAAAATAGACCTCGTTAACAGACCTTTGAAGTTGTGGGTCCTCATATCAGGAACCCCAAGCATACATGAATGGCGATTTCAGAAGACAGTGCTAAAGGTGAATGAAAAGTGTTCCACGCCTGATACATTTCGCCTTGTAACACCTCCACAACATGCACAGGTCACTTAATGCTCTGTAGAAGGTCATTGGCAGCTGAAATACAAGTTATTCTACATAGCTGGTGTCAGCAGAGGTCATGAAAATGATAACGAGGGACAGTTTTCTTTAATAGGGAGCATCAGTGATCTAGTAGACATCTCAAATGTCTTGTTTTAGGCTTATTGGAAGGTTATACAATATTGCAACAGTTTTCCCGCTGCCCAATAAAATAGACTCCCAGAGGCCATGGGTCATGTACACCTTGGCTTCCTGGCATGTTATAGACTGGACCCACATTGTCTTTAGGCACGAATCCAGGTTCTGTTTAGGTTCCAGTGCCAGTCGGTTTTGAGTATGGAGACCTTGTGGTGAGAACTTCAATCCTGCCTTTGCTGTGGAGCGACACACCGACCCCCAGTGGCTGATTTAATGATCTGAGGTGACGTTGCATACATATTGACTGCTAGACCTGCTGCCTCTACGACACAATCGAAGGCATTGTGCCCAGTTGACAGACTTTGAGAGCCGCATTGGACTTGGTCGTTTTAACAAACTGCCCACCATCTAGGCTGTTCTGGTCAAGCTGTTAGGAGGTGTTGGGAACAGTGGTTATGTTAGGGCATACGCGCACAGTGAACAGGCTCCAGAGAGGCCACTAGTAGAGAGAATCGTTTGATCCATCAACAATCACAAGCAGTTCCCACAGTTTTCTGGACTGTTACAGACTGGACAGTGTTTCCCAGGAATGTAGCCACCAGATTACTGCACTTCCCTGTCCTGCCCAATCGCCAGATTTATCACCAATAGAACACTTAAGAGACCTGCCGGGACGCCAGTTTTGGCAACCTATGATTTTCCTATGAGGACCTACAGCTGCAACATGTAAGAGTGAATGTGCTGCAAGATGCTGCACAGAACCTGTACATCGCCAACCATATCTCACCCTGTATCCAGGCTAGAGATGACCAACAGGAATCCAGAGCCTCTTTTCAATTAATACAGTTTTCCACAATAAACTTATCCTTTTCCTATAATATTGTAATCACGTTCATATATATATATATATATATATATATATATATATATATATATATATATATATATATATATATATATATATATATATATATACACACACACACACACACACACACACACACATATACAATTTCTGTTTCAAAAACTTCCAATGCAGTAAGATAATTTTGCTTACTAAAATCACTTAAAATAAGCAAAAATAACATCTAGAAATATGTAATTTGTAAATAAAAGACATTTATAATAATGTGACTATATAATCTTATGTATAAGCTGACTATGAGATGACCAATTAACCATTATAAAATTAAAATAAATATGAAAGTCATATGCAAACCTTTATATTATTGTTTCCAAGAAGGGTCCTGGGAATATAGTGACCACCACATGGAAAACACAAACATCTCAAAATGAACCCGTTGTGATATTTGGTAAACTAACTGAGCATTTAGACATTTTTTTCCAGGTAATCTAGAAACAGAGATGATCTTAGTGAACTGGAACTATTGCTGTCCTACAAAAGACGCATGAGTAACAAACTTTAGCACTAACACATCATTTCAGAAATTTCATCATTTTGTATATGGTCGCTGTTCAAGGAACAACAAATATCTCCAAAATGGCACTTTCAATGTAAGTCAATGGAACCCGAATTGTTTCCAGGTTATTTTTAAGCATTTTTTTTTTGGTCCATTTATCATGAACCCTTCATACAATGTAAACAGCAGCTGTCCTGTTCAAATCATATAGAAAAAATATTATAATAATACTATATATGTTTTTTTATAATATATAATAATAATAATAATATATTTTTATATATAAAAATAATATATTTCTGAGATCCCAGCACTACTGATACATTTTCAACTATCCATGATACCTGTAAACGTTGTGTACGTGTATAGACGGACCCCAGACTTTTGTTACTTGCAGGCCTTATATTTGCCAACATCTCTTTAGGCAGGCAGTCGGCAGTTAGCGTCCTGCTATGCTACTAAAGTTGAGCGTGACATTGCAGGTATTCCAGAAGGTTTAAGAGTCTCCGTGTTTCAGTAAATCTGTTCCACTCTAGGTCCTAATCAGGTCACTCATGTCCACTCCCTGAGTAATGCACTACGAGCAGATCTAGGAGTTGAATTTAAGACACGAGCAGAGAAGCTGGTTGGCGTTTAAAATGCAGCAGCCTGACTTAAACCAATTGTTTGACAATGAAGTCAATTTGTCTGTAATCCGTGAAAGGCACACTGCGTGCCTCTGCATTAATAGCTTCGAGTAGAGCTTTGTACTGTTGGATTTGAAGCCTTAATTATAGCCAAGAAAGGCCACATGCCTGCAAACAAAATAGACAGCTCGCTATCTTATCTGCTGGACGGCATTTTTGTGGGGAAATAAAAAGAATACGAACTGTAAAAATGTCTTGTGGCTCACAATTCAATAAAAATCTGATTGTTTAAAAGCCTTTATCTTAGCAATAAATGTATGTTCACTAGTAAGAAGACCCAATATCATTAGAGCAGATGTAAATAATCATAAATATAATACAAAGTACTGTGAACATCTTATTCTGAAAGAAGTAGATTATATCTTGAGCTCCAGTTTGAAGAACAAAGTGTAGTTCCAGATTTCTCCTGGACGCCCCAGACATTGTATGAATGGATTCAGTTTCTTCAGCAGCAATCTTGATTTAGCTTAATGAAGTACTGAGCAGTCAAAGCAGGTATTAGATGAGAACTGTAAATAATACTGGGTTGTTTCCACAAGGAAAAGCTTGGAAAGGGTTAAATAAACACACTGACATATGTAAAAGCACTACTTACTATATTAATACTGTTTGAATAATTAGAAAATTAAGTGTTTTGCTAAGTAAATATAAGCTTCCTATCTGAAAAAAAATGCTTTTTAAATATAATGTGTCTAAAGTGTCTAAAACGTTTAAACAGTTCTGTATTTTTAAATAGAAATAATTTAAAATCTGTGACATTAACACAAAACTAGATAAGTGCATTTCACTTTTTAGAAAGTCCCAGGTGGTTGTTAGGGTGCTGCTAAATGCTTACTCTGATCATTTAGATGGATGCTAATGTGTGATACAGTATCCAAGGTGCCTGCATCAGAGGTTCAGATTAATGGGTTTTAATAAACGAGTCTCAAATAAATCCTTTCACTGAATGCAGGCTTGTGCAATTTCATGACATTACACTCACAATTCCAGTTTATCAGTCTCAGTGATCAGCAACCTTTGCATACACGTGTGTGTAGACTCTACAAACTATTATTGAAGCATTTCTGAAGCAAACCTGAAAGTTTAAAATGTAAGAAATTACCAACACAATCATATTTTTTTTCTTACTTTAAACCATTTCTTCTGTTTACACAGATATAAAAATAAATCTGTGTGGTGTGCACTTCAATGCCACCATGTGGCCAAGCTATAAAATGCAAACTAAACATGACCTGCAGAATATTCTCAAGAGAAACATGGTAACTAATGAGCTAGCTGAGCGTTGGAGGAAGCTTATTTTGCCCACTCATGTAGTATATCGCTGCTATCCAAAGAAAAGCATCTCCATTTTTGTTGATTTTCTCTTTTCTATATCCATAATTCAACACAGCAACGGTTCTTTATATCCTGTGAAAGTTTCATGATGAATGGAAATGCACTAAAATCACCTTGAATAAAACCTCTATACATTGACTTACACTGAAAGTTAAGGCCCTGTTTGTTCTCTCCTGAAAAGCTACAATTTTAGAGATACTTGTTTTTCTTTGAAAAGTGATGCACTAATCTTACAATTAAAAAAACGTAGAGCAACTTTGAGCAAATAAGACAGTAACTACACAAAAGAATGTATTATTTGAATCATTGCAAGCTTTACTTAGTTTACACCTCAATTAGAAGCTGAAGACCAATAAAAAAAACTGCAGGATTCCAAATTATGTAGGTTAAGTAGGTTAGTAGTGTTCAGACGGTTTAGTAACACCTTGACTATAGACGTAAATACATGGATGCCACGTTATCTGTTGTTCTTTGTCTGAGGTGATACATTCAGTTCTGAACAAATACACATGTACTGAGACTTGACAAGTTCTCATGATTCAACTGGCCATAATTTCCTAATTGCTAAACTGGGTCTCTCCAAATTTGTTCTGTTATAATCTTCAAACATACATTTGAAGATTACAAGCCTGCAGCCTTTCATAGACTGTTTCATAACTCTGATCATGCTGGTTGGCTATCCAGAGCGGCAGTAATCATATTTGGCCGCCTGTTAAAGACCAAGATTAGCGCATCAGCAAACCCGTAAACGAGTGAATCATTTGCAATCTCCATACACATAGAAATACAGTAAAGAACAAGAAATTGGCAGATTAAAAGAACCCTGTACGTACAATACCTACTCCACAATAACATATACACCGACCAGCCAGAATATTAAAACCTGCTGATCAGCTGGACTTTCCATCTAGGAGCACTTTGTAGTTCTACACTTACAGACTGTAGTCCATCGGATTCTCTGTCTACTTTGTTGGTCCCCTTAACCATGTTTTTCAACTGACAAGACCCTCACAGGACCACCACAGAACAGGTATTATTTGGGTGGTGTAATGTTATCATCACTGCAGTGACACTGATGTGGTGGTGGTGTGTTAAGTGTATGGTGTACTGGTACGAGTGGATCAGACACAGCGGTGCGCAAAACTCTTATAGTGAGTATACATCAGTCTGCAGGCTTGATAAGATCAGCACCCCACTAACTGTTTGCCACTGCTGGTCCATCCTCGGACCACCCAGTTTACTGTCCTGTGTACAAGATCTAACTAGTCTTTAATCTCCCTAAACAAGCCGCCCAGAACATGCTAAGTGAAACGCCAGCCGCCCACCAGCTTTGCTCTCAGCGGGCCAACAGTGGGACCTTAGCCATCTTAGCAAGACCTTAGCAACTACCTGGGACACCACAGCATATGGTAGCATATTGCCATCACTGTATACACTGATATACTATATCCCTTAGTAGAACATGATCTAACACAGAGGGCGTCATGTATCAAACTCCTGGCCTGATCAGGGCCGGCCGGTGTCTACAGGAATGTAACTGGAAAAGCAAGCAGCTGCCATTGTGAGCGCTTTTCATCAGGCGGGAAAAGGAAAGTGGCGAGGAATGACAGCACCGCGCTGGAGCGCCTGTCAGAATTCATACCGGACTTAATAGATCAAATTCCCTCTGCGCCCTCTGCAGCGCTGGCAGGTAATACGGGAGGTAATTTGGCCAAAATTGCAGCCCTGATTTTGCAGGGATTCTACTAACAGTGTCATGTAACGGGGGAGGGAGGTGGGGGGGGCACGAGAAAGAAAGACAGAGAATGGCAAAGAGGAGAGTGAGAAAGAGAGAGAGAGAGAGAGGGAGAGAAAGGGGGGGTAGAAGATGAAATCCTTACCCATAGAAACGGGAAAAATAAAAAATCTCTGCCCTCTAGTGGTGGCTTGTGTCAAGGACTACACTGTGGCAGATGCTGCCAAGTGGCAGTGTTCCTCTCCAGCAGGTCTCCTCCAGTCCAGATGGCCACGGGGCAGCCCCGTCTGGCATTACTCCTGCTTAAACATTCAATGAATGGTTTGACGACAAGCTGGCGAGTTCCTTTAGGTGAACTGGAGCAGGAAAAACACTGTCGCTCTCCAGAAGAATCCTAGAGAAACTTCCAGTCAGGATTGTTCACAGCGGTGGTGACGGGAAGCAGATGTCTGGAGAGCTTTCTCCAGAGCTCCTTCACTGAAAGTTAGGCTGACTGACACCTGAGACACTGTGTTATGACAGTTATGAAAGGTTTAATATAAAAAAAAAACATAAGAAAACATAACATAAACACAAGAAAAAATACTTCAATACTATTAATAAAAAAATAGTTATATTTTATCATATTCTTGTTATTGTTTTGTCTCAAGTTGCTTATTGTAAAAAGGTTCTACAAAAGATCTCACCTCCACTTTTATGTTGTAAACCCTAAAGTTTGGTTACATCATTTTTTTTTGCCCTACAAATTTGTTCTTATCGTCTGGCTATTTAAAGTTAGCGGTTGTGAGGTCAGCTGTATAAAGCTGGTCTCCTCCAGTTGTAATGCTGCGTCCATCAGTTAGGTTGCATTCATTGTAAACATCATTGGACAAGCAATTCAGTATACAATAGCAGTGCTTGAGCAAAACATGAGCCACCACCTGGAATACCAAAGCAATAACTTACCAGCACCTTAATAACTACTGTTGATACTGGGTGGTGTTGGTGGTTGCACGGGATCAATACAGCATAGTATCTTGCGTGGCAATACTAGATCTATACACGAATGGCAAGCAATAATATTTTAGTCTAATGGTCTTAATTCACTGCACTTAAGATCACTGGTTATGAAAAATTTTATATTGTTACATAAAACAAAAGTTTGCTGCTGAATGAAGGCAATGGTATATCATATTGTGACTTAAGTACTGTGTTTAGATCATATCGTGGGTAATTCCTACACCTAGTGAATACAATCTCAATGTCTAAGCTAAACCTTAGCATCTACCAGGGATACCAGCGTTTACACTGTAAGGATCATTGGCTTGTATACTGTGAAATTAAATTGCTAATTTTATTTTACTGTCATATTTCATAATATACTGGGTGGTATCAATACAGTGTAGTATTGCACTAAAGGAACAGTTTGATTCTAGGTTGTTGTCACCAAGTTGCACAATGCCAGTTGCGCAACGCTAACTGTTGGCTGTTTTTATTAATTTATGTTTGTAAAATAAAATGAACCTTTTTCTGACCAAATGAAGAAAAAATAAATAAATTCTATTAAGCCATAAATCAATGTAAGCATATGTAACACCACAAGGATGAGACCACTTTCTTATCACAAAGTATAAATGTTTTTATCGAATCAAGTCTCAGCACAAAAGCTTTACTACAGAAAACAGAAACTTAGCAATTCAAACAAATACAAAAAGGCAAAAAGGCACTTGTATACTAGTAACAAGCCCCATTTATGCTCCCCCACACAGGCAACACAAACTTTCTTCAACAACGTCCATGATAAATCTTTTTTACAGAACAGTGGTTAACAAGTAAGCAATTTACCATCATTCATCGAGCCCTTAAATGGGAATTCCACTGATTTCACAACAGTTCGCAATTATAAAGGGTGTAAACAAGCCCACTCCGAGTGGTCTGACGGGAAATGCTCTGTTCTGGAGAGACAAAAAGGTTCACAGAGGTGGTAATGGGAACCAGAGCCTCTAAAAGCTTCTTCACAGGGAGTCATCACATGAAATGGTTATGAATATACTGCCTGAGATGTGGCCTTATGTTCTGAATTAAAAGGCAAATATTTCTGAAAGAAAATAGTTACTTCTTATGGCCAGTTCTCCTACAGTACACATGTAGGGTTACTCTTTATTCTGAATAGCAAATAAAACTGCTATATGTGTACAATCTTACAATGAACCATTAAACAGAGAAGCACTCTCAATGACCTCACAGTGAGAGAATTATGTTGGAACTGGTGGAATTCCCCTTCAAGACAACAGACAATTTGCTTAAGCCATGAAGGATATTAGATACTACTCCAAATATTAAATGTTCTTTACTTACACCTTTGGCACGACTCTTACCCCAATGCTGTGTGTGTGTGTGTGTATATATATATATATATATATATATATATATATATATATATATATATATATATATACACATATATACACACACATACACGGTGAGTTTTACACTGAACAATTCATAAAAAAAATCATAAAAATACTGTGCTGATGTTCCAGCGTACGTGTAATACTACGAAACAGTGTTAATGAGTCTGAGTGCAAGCAGCCATGGTTTTATGGAGGACAGCACAGCTAGATCTCTACCATGAAATTACACCATAATAATAAATACGCAAAAACGGAAAAATGAGACGTTTAGCCTAAGAATGTCACAAGCTGCAGAGGTATCGAGTCCAGTAATGGCTTCAATCACTCCGGAGTGGAGTAAAGAGAAAGGTAGCATTAGCGTGCTAACTTTGGGGTCAGCTTCCTTTCCTCACTTTTTCCTCATTACTACAAACTCCAAGTCCAAGACAGTGAAGGTCTGGTCGCTCGACAATCTTTCACACCGCTGGGCAGTTATTTTCTAGCCACACAAGACCAGCGTCCTTTGTTTTTGAATACCCAAAACTGAAGATTCAATTGCAGATTTAAATTCTCTGATATAAATGGGTTCTCCACAATACCAATTAGCGCCAACCCTCTCCCACCCTCAGCGTAACCAGCGAGCTGATCAGTTCTTTTTCTTAAATATCTCTATAAATGGATGTCCATTGAGCGTTACCAGCTTTCCCATTCATACTTCAACCAGTGATCAGACCCCTCGTTTATAATCATCTGCTGTTGCAGCTAACAAGTAATGGAAGCTAGTATCCATGATTAGCATCGTCTAAGGCCTCAAACCGGGTTGAGGGGTCAAGCAATCTCAAATAGACTTGCTTGTGTGGTTTCTGATGCTGGACAAAAGCATGGCTACAGTTTAGCAGTCACTACCGCGTTAGCTATACTAGCTGTTGTAACAGATAACAGTATGCCAGCTGGCGCACTGCATTTGAGGTAACTGTGCAACTTAAGATTTTATTTTTGGACCAAATCTATTTCCTATAGGGCCCAGACTCAAGCCGACGAGAAAGAGCTAGTGCCAACATAGAGTATCACACAAATTCCGCATGGCCAAAGTTGGAAAACAGCAATATATTGTTAATACATTGTTCGAATGTCTTACAACATACAAGTATTTGTGTTTAGACTAAACCCAGTGTGTGGAAATCTGTAGCTTGGTGCATGAAAAGGCTACCTGAATTGAATGTTCGCATATTTAACGGTGATATAAAATGGTTGTATGAATATCACAAGTTTCTTTGAAGCTGATTCCCTTTATCGTCAATTATGTTTAAAAGATGTTTAGCTTTGTAGGATCTTTCAATATAATGTTTAATGTATGTATTGTACTTTGGAAAAGCCCATTTTTTGCTAACACCAGGTTTCAAGCCAAAATATTTAAGTATTATTCACTTCACTGTATTTGCCATCGTACAGCAACTTATATGTCTCTCCACTGCTAATCCAGGTGGACGCAGTGCCATCGGTATTGGCAGATATGTAGTCCACACAGCTATGAAAATGAGGCTCAAACCTCGAATCTGTTCCCGCAAAGCTTCACTTTGTGGCTAGGCACTTGAGTTGAGCAACAAATGAAGCTATTCTTGGATAAACTGGTATTTTACATGGCAGTAATACACTAGGTGTATATAATATCGGAACATTATCGCGAAACTGTAGACTACATGTGAAAGACATCTACTCTACACTGATCAACAGTTACTGGCAGCCCCGCTGAGCTGAAGTTCCTCTTGCTACTACTGCAGAGTCTAGGCAGGAAACGGATGAGGCTACACGAAATCCACTAAATACACACATTTACTAATTAGAAATCAAGCTCGAGCCCAATGTTCAGTGCGAAAAACTGGCTCAGGCCCAGCCCATAACTCTGTCAGGCTGAATTCTCTAACCAATAACAATATAACACTGTTACAGACTTTCTCAGGGAGGATATGATACAGAAACCTGTTGGTTTTGCTAATAAAAAAAGCCAAAAGAACTAAAAAATTTAAGCCACAAGTGGCTACTAAGTGTACCAAATGGAAACTTTTGACAGAAACCGAAATTCTAAAACAGCTAAAAATGGTACGGAAAACCGCAACGAACTACTGCAAAATAACTTCTGGTTCCATTGACGTACATTAAAAGTAAAGTATGTTTTTGTCTCTCCTGTTATTAGTTACTATTTCGGAGATCCTTGTGGTTGTTCATACAGCAACGTTATATAAACTTAATTTTTAAATGCGTACAGCACATGTACATGACTTTCAGGCTTGAACCTAGCAATCTGAAATTTGTCCAGCAGAGGGTGCTTCAGCACATAAATGACTTTTAAACAAGAGCGTCATTTAAACAAGATGAAATAGCAGAATCTAACGAACAAACGAGTTTACAGTAACAACTTAAAAAATTGTATTACCAAACCAGTTATTAGTTGTTTCACTGTTGATCTGCTGCTGCTCGAACTGTTTGAACACATCAGTTTTTGACCAGCACAGTAAACAGAGGAAACAAACAGCGTTGTCGATCACTATTTCTCGTTCCGTTTATTTATTATTGATTTGTTATGGGTTAGATTGCGTTTGTCCGTTTATTGTGTACAATTTAAAATATTTCGATGAAAACTAAATGCGACACTTCATTCAGTTTTGAAGTGATGAAATTTGGATGTATCCCGAGTTGCTATTTCAACAGGTATTACAAAATGAGGCTATTTTCAGATGATATCGTCTGTATGAGCTCAATCAGTCAAAACAGCACTGACCAGAGCTGACCAAAGCTTACCAGCCACCTGACGGCATCCCACAGCCAACTGTCGGCTTGGTGCATCAGGGCCCTAAGATAGCGCCATCTGCAGTTAATATTATAGATGTTAACAATATTAACCCACAACTGAACCAGACTGCTTGCTAAAGCATAAAGCCACTGATGTAACCCATCTCCTCATCTTAGTTTTTGTTGGGTTTGGTGTGTTAACTGTTCTGAGCTCAGTGTTAAGGATCCTTCCAATAACTCCCACTTCGCTGTGTGATTCTCCCTCTCGCTACACTCTTTCCAGGCAAAAGTTTGTTTGGGTTTTTGCGAAAGTGCAGCAGACGGTGCCGTAGACTCAGACAAAATACAAACAACAGAGAGACATAACATACACATTCTCTTGCTCTCTCTCTCTCTCTCGCTCTCTCTTGCATACACATACACACACCTGCACACTGTATAAAATACCCCAGCCCCGATTTTCATTTCCTATAATTTTTTTTTTTGCCATAAATAAATTAAGTTCATTAATTCACATTCAACGTGTTCTTCGTCTTGTTGCGTGTTCACATTTGGGAAAGGTTCACTCCTTTAACTCTGGGCTTTCCTCAGCAGATCCAGATCTTTGCGTGCAGGTGGCTCTGCAGACGGAGGGCAGGCGTACTCCTCCAGGGAGAGGGGAATGTATCTCTCCTGCAGGCCCGTGGTCTCCTCACCCTGACCGACCTGGAGGGTCGCCCACGGCTGGGGCGACTGGGACCCGTGGAAGCCGAAGAAGGCGAGACTTCCTGGAGGAAGATGATGAGAAAGAGTGAATCTGTTAACATTTCCTGTCCAGCAAAATAAAGACAGGAACTATGGTGAAAGTTAAAACATTTTGTTGATTTGTCTAGTAAAACATTTTTTTCTACCTCCTTCTGTACATTTTAATAAACAACTGAATTTTACAAGGAGTGTTGTGGGGATGGGGGTTGTGTTTTGGGGGGCGTGGGGGTTTAAGTTGTACTTAAGTATTATATATATATATATATATATATATATATATATATATATATATATATATAATACTTAAGTACAACTTAAGCACTAGTAATAGTAGCATTAGATATCCAGGACATACCCAGAAAAGTGTACTGTGACGTAGTTCATTATAATAATGATAAACAGTTGTATGACTCACAGTTTGCAGATTTATTGTTTTTGTTTTGGAAACAGTAGCTTAGTCACCATTATCTTCCACCTCAGCAGTACCCTAAAGGCGTTTTCACACCAGCACTAGTTAGTCCGGTTAAAACAGACTCTGGTTCATTTGCACTCTTGGTGCGGTTCGTTTTGGCAGGTGTGAAAACAGTAATCGCTCTCAGGTGCAGACCAAAACAATCGCACCGAGACCCTTGAGAGGAGGTGGTCTCGGTCTGGTTCCAAACAAACTCCGGAGTGGTTTGTTTGTGGTGAGAATGTGATCCGACCTCGATCCGACCCAAGTATTAGGTGTGCTCCACAAGTTTGATCTAAACATCTCCTTCAGCCAGGTGTGCTTTGCATTATGGGATGAGTCAGATCACATAAACAGAGAACTGGAGAACTGTAGCAGCTAACAGGGCGAGGACAATGAAGCAAGGTCTCTCTTGGACTAGCAGTGAGGGACGTTGTCTACTTGATGTTTGGAGTGAGCTGGATGTTCTGCAGGTGGACTGTAGTGCAGGTATATTATCAGATTATTATTACAGCTATGAACAGATGCTGTCTCTGCCGCTGCTCCGTGATACGCTCTACAAGAAATGTGCAGTAGTTTGGGAAAACCGGATCTTCTCCCTGTGTTTACTTTCTTGCTCGCACGCCAGATAACTGTGACCAATCAGAGACATCAAAGACAACATGCTCACAAGGTTTGTTGGGTGCATTTTGATGTGTTATGGTTTTTGCCTGTGTGAAAACAAACTTAACTGAGGAGGAAACGCTCCAAGTAAACAAACTCATTACCTGATCCGGACCAGTGAAACCAACTACAGGTGTGAAAATGTGAGCGTGTTCCACGCCAACTATTGCTACATATCTAACAGGGGATACGGTCTAGTGTACACAGCCCACCTTTCCCCTGCAGATCCGCCACTTTGGCTGCTCCCAGGGGGACCAGATATTGTGCAACGGCAGCAAATCCATCAGGCTGACCTCTCGAGGCTAGCAGAACAATTGACCTGGGGGGAAAACACAACAGCTGGAATATATTCATTCATTCACTCACTCATTTCTGTAGTCATGCTTTTCTTAGCCACCCTGTATAAGCAATTTATTCTTTGGTCAAAACATAGAACAATGGCTCTGTCCACCATAATCTCATTTCCAGGCAGTTTACGGAAATTAAATTCAGGACTGTCCATGTTATGAACTGCTAACCTCAGGTTCATGAGCGCTCAGTGTCTACGGACTTTCCCATATATGAACAGATTGTAGGGAAGAACACACTCAGTTAACCTCCTACCACACCAATTAACCTCCTACAGAATTCTGCATTATGGTCAGGTGGACCACACCAAGGCCACCCAGACTAAACTACTGGGAAAAAAATCATATATATGATGTCCAATAGTATTACAAACTAGACAAGTGCACTTCCTTATGGGCATAAACGACAAATAGAGGAGTGTGGGTCGGTATGTTTGGGGATCTGCCCTGAGTGAGTACAGGCAGTTTGGTGGCTGTAGGTTTAATGTAATCACAAGGGTGGGGTTCGACCGAAAATGAATAGGACCCTATGAGAGGAACGAGTGACTAATAAACAACAAATAGACGAGTGCAGGTCAGTATGTCTATAGAGTAGAACTTGGGGATTGGCCCTAAGTGAGTACATGCAGTGTAGTGGCTCTAGGTTAAAATGAAACCATGAGGTTTGGGTGGGCTTAAAAATGAATAGGACTCTATGGGGAAAAAAAGAGGGATGGAAAAAAATGACAAAGAGACGAGTGCTGGTTAAACCAATACTGAGTTTGTGGTCAAGGGTGTCTGTCAGTAGAGCAGAAGTTCAGTAGATTGGTGTGCACTTTTCCATCCTATTCATTCTCTATGGGACAAAATTGAATAATTGGGGCTCGTGTACAGCTTTTTGATCGGATGCATGGATTCCAGAAAACAACAGATCAAAAAACTGTACACAAGCCTGAATCATTCAAATTATATCCGACAATCTGGAGATGGAACGATGCATAATAATCACTGGACACGTTCATGGATTAGAGAAAGTCTGCTTGTAGGAGTTGACAACAGTTCTGAACCAGAATCAGATGTGCTGAGTGTGTTCAGTCTAGTTCAGTCAGCTTAGACACGTTTATGCCCAGTAAAGGAATGAAAACCTTTGGCCAACACATCTCTCCAGCATCACCCAGCTATCTTTATCCACATCTTCCAGCTTCACTCTTACCGTGTTGGGATCCCAGCTTTGAAATACTGCTCCATTTTGGAGTCCAGCTTGGAAAAAAACAAAGGCTTTGCGACTTTGCCAGCGCAGGCGTCTACGGAGACCACGAGGAAGCCGACCTTGGGGAGGTTAAACTGCTCGTTGTTCACCTGAGAGAGAGAGAGAACAGTTCAACAACGGGATCGCTCGCTGTGTTCAGCTGCTCAGTGGCCTGTACAGTGAGTAGTGTTCAGTGTGGATAGGCAGTTAAAGTGGCGCTGCTCACAGTGATGAAGGCTTGAGTGTCGTTTTTCTGCTCCTCTGCCACGCTGAGGGGTTTGATCTGGGTCTGGAGGTAGCTGATTGATGGGTCGCTCGAGAAGGCCAGCTGCAGGAAGGAGACACACTGGACATTAGCTTTTATGTCAACGCACAAGTGAGCTCTCTACATCTGTGAAAATTGTGATTGCATAATTTATTATATTAAATTATATTATATTTTATATATTTTTTTTATTATGAAAACAGGAAGGAGGTGGTGAGGTCTGACCTTGGAGGCTCCGCAGTGGATGCAGGGCTGGACTGGTTTGGGCATGGGCACGGCGGCGATGGGCGTCTGGCTGTATTTGGGGTAAGCTGCGGCGGTGCAGTTGCAGGTTTGTTTGGTGCTGGTTGTGGCCATGATCTTCACCCTCTCACAGCCGCGGACCGAGCAGTAACTGTGACCACTGCGGGTGTGCCGAGCGCGAGCATACAGCCACAGCAGCCTGTGGATAGAGTGAGAGAGAGAGAGAGAGAGAGAGAGAGAGAGAGAGAGAGAGAGAGAGAGAGAGAGAAAGAGAAAGAGAGATATCAGATGCCTGTTTAACATTATCTATAGAAAGGCTGGTCTCTTTTTGATATTAGCTGAGTAGCTCATCCAGCGGAGTTAATAGAGTGGTTCAGCATCACAGTGTAGATCTTATGTGAAGTAGTTAATTAAGTAGTACTTCAAGTAGTTATTTGAAGCGTGGCAGCTTAAAAAAAAGGCTTTTAATATCAGTATCTGAAAAGATTATCGTAAAACATATAATTAATTCATGGCAAATACATATACCACTGAAATATTCTTTAACAGTCTGGTGAAAAAATCTAGTGTACCCCAAAAAATAACATGTTTAGTCTATGTAGTCCCATTCCCACATTTAGTCTTTTTAGTCCCATTACCATGCGTATTCTATTAGTCCCATTAACATGTTTAGTCTATTTAGTCCTATTACCATGCGTATTCTATTAGTCCCATTAACATGTTTAGTCTATTTAGTCCTATTACCATGCTTATTCTATTAGTCCCATTAACATGTTTAGTCTATTTAGTCCTATTACCATGCTTATTCTATTAGTCCCATTAACATGTTTAGTCTATTTAGTCCCATTACCATGCTTATTCTATTAGTCCCATTAACATGTTTAGTCTATTTAGTCCTATTACCATGCTTATTCTATTAGTCCCATTACCATGTTTAGTCTATGTAGTCCCATTACCACATTTAGTCTTTTTAGTCCCATTACCACGCTTATTCTATTAGTCCCATTAACATGTTTAGTCTATTTAGTCCCATTACTATGCTTATTCTATTAGTCCCATTAACATGCTTAGTCTTTTTAGTACCATTAACGTGCTTAGTCTATTTAGTTCTATTAACATCCTAAGTCTATTTAGTCCCATTAACATCCTAAGTCTATTTAGTCCCATTACCACGTTTAGTCTTTTTAGTCCCATTACCACGTTTAGTCTATTTAGTCCCATTAACATGCTTAGTCTATTTAGTCCCATTATCACGTTTAGTCTTTTTAGTCCCATTACCACGTTTAGTCTTTTTAGTCCCATTAACGTGCTTAGTCTATTTAGTCCCATTAACATTTTTAGTCTATTTAGTCCCATTAACATGCTTAGTCTATTTAGTCCCATTACCACGTTTAGTCTTTTTAGTCCCATTAACGTGCTTAGTCTATTTAGTCCCATTAACATTTTTAGTCTATTTAGTCCCATTAACATGCTTAGTCTATTTAGTCCCATTAACATGTTTAGTCTATTTAGTCCCATTACCGTGCGTAGTCTTTTTAGTCCCATTACCACGTTTAGTCTATTTAGTCCCATTACCACATTTAGTCTTTTTAGTCCCATTACCATGCTTATTCTATTAGTCCCATTAACATGCTTAGTCTATTTAGTCCCATTAATATGCTTATTCTATTAGTCCCATTAACATGCTTAGTCTATTTAGTCCCATTAACATGCTTAGTCTATTTAGTCCCATTACCACGCTTAGTCTTTTTAGTCCCATTAACGTGCTTAGTCTATTTAGTCCCATTAACATTTTTAGTCTATTTAGTTCCATTAACATCCTAAGTCTATTTAGTCCCATTACCACGTTTAGTCTTTTTAGTCCCATTAACGTGCTTAGTCTATTTAGTCCCATTAACGTGCTTAGTCTATTTAGTCCCATTACCACGTTTAGTCTATTTAGTCCCATTACCACGTTTAGTCTTTTTAGTCCCATTAACATGCTTAGTCTATTTAGTCCCATTACTATGCTTATTCTATTAGTCTCATTAACATGCTTAGTCTATTTAGTCCCATTACCACGTTTAGTCTTTTTAGTCCCATTACCGCGTTTAGTCTTTTTAGTCCCATTAATGTGCTTAGTCTATTTAGTCCCATTAACATTTTAGTCTATTTAGTCCCATTAACATGCTTAGTCTATTTAGTCCCATTACCACGTTTAGTCTATTTAGTCCCATTACCGTGCGTAGTCTGTTTAGTCCCATTACCACGTTTAGTCTATTTAGTCCCATTACCGTGCGTAGTCTGTTTAGTCCCATTACCACGTTTAGTCTATTTAGTCCCATTAACATGCTTAGTCTATTTAGTCCCATTACCACGTTTAGTCTATTTAGTCCCATTACCACATTTAGTCTTTTTAGTCCCATTACCATGCTTATTCTATTAGTCCCATTAACATGCTTAGTCTATTTAGTCCCATTAACATGCTTAGTCTATTTAGTCCCATTACCACGCTTAGTCTTTTTAGTCCCATTAACGTGCTTAGTCTATTTAGTCCCATTAACATTTTTAGTCTATTTAGTCCCATTACCACATTTAGTCTTTTTAGTCCCATTAACATGCTTATTCTATTAGTCCCATTAACATGCTTAGTCTATTTAGTCCCATTAACATGCTTATTCTATTAGTCCCATTAACATGCTTAGTCTATTTAGTCCCATTAACATGCTTAGTCTTTTTAGTCCCATTACCACGTTTAGTCTTTTTAGTCCCATTACCACGTTTAGTCTTTTTAGTCCCATTAACATGCTTAGTCTTTTTAGTCCCATTACCACGTTTAGTCTTTTTAGTCCCATTAACATGCTTAGTCTTTTTAGTCCCATTACCATGTTTAGTCTTTTTAGTCCCATTAACATGCTTAGTCGATTTAGTCCCATAGGACCATCCCACACCCAAGAAGCGGTCAAGAAGACTCCCAGATGGTTGTGGCTTACAAGGTTATTAAACCAACAACAGAGCCAACTAGACAGACTTTCTTATAAGCTCTTTGGCCCAACATAAATTTTTAAAACCATGTTTTGTTGGCTGTTTCTAGGCCATCTTCATCTATTACACTCATTGCATTACCTGCATTAACTCAAAACTAGCACTCTCAGCAATGTCATGGCTGATTGATCTTTGGGATTTTGTCAGCGTGCCCTGACTGTACAACAACAATAGTGTAGCGAATGAATGTAAAAGAACCAACACAACATAGTGCATAGAGATGTTTCAGTCAGTTAGGTGTTCACTCTATATACAGTCTACACTGTTTAACCATTATGCACTCTCACCCAGTGGACTTGTCGAAAAAGTATTTCCTCTCCGTGGCTCGTTTCTCCAGATCAGCCAGAGAGGAGACTGAGCCGTAGTCCTCCATTCCCTCAAACACGTTGTTCTGCCGATCGTACAAGTCCGATATCACCTGGAAGGTCGTGTCTACTGGATAGCAGAGGCCTAATAGAGTCCAGTCTCCACTGCAAGAGCAACACATTAACCAAGTTGTAGCATATTAATCTGCAAATTTAAATATAAGTCGAGTCAGTGCTGTGCAAAAGTTTGAGGCACGTGGGGACAATATTATATTTAAAAATCTATTTTTTCACAAAGGAAGCTATTTGCTTAACAAAACACTATAGTACTTAAATTTTAAACAGCATTAATAGAGTAAGTAGTGCTTTTACATACATCAGTGTGTTTCTTTAACCCTTTCCAAGCTTCTCCTTCTATAAACAACCCAGTATTATTTACAGTTCTCATCTAATACCTGCTTTGACTGCTCAGTACTTCATTAAGCTAAATCAAGATTTGCTGCTGAAGGAACTGAATACATTCATACAATGTCTGGGGCGTCCAGGAGAAATCTGGAACTACACTTTGTTCTTCAAACTGGAGCTCAAGATCTGATCTACTGCTTTCACAATAAGATATTCATGTTACTTTGTATTGTATGTATGATTATTATCATCTGTTCTAATCAGATGTGGTGTTCTTACTGGTGTAAATACACTTATTGATCAGATAAAGAGTTTTAAACTATCAGCTCAGGTGCCAAAGACTTTTGCACAGTAGTGTATTTATTACAGATAATCCAAACAGTCATTTTTCACGTGTATGTAACAACATATCCAGTGTTAAATTGTTGGAAACTGCAATGGTAGTGTGATTTTAGTGTGATTTGATATCCAAAAACACTGGAGCGTGTCAGCATGTTCTTAAAAAATCTGTATAGTTTAAAAAAATAAGATAAATAAATAAGTAAATAAAGTCATTCAGAGTGTTTTGATGAGAAATTCTTCATTCTAAAGACACTCACTGCATCAAAATGGTGGTGGTGAATAGAACCAGACAGCCACTGAAAGCTCTCTCACAGGAGGTTATTACATGAAATGGTTAACAATATGTTTTCAATGAACAGTTTTCAATAGGTTTTAGAAGAATTTGACCTAAAACATTAAAAGCACTTCAGAGTACCTGCAGATTGTTGCGAGGCAAAATAGTCCCTAGTATAAAAATTCCATATATATATATATATATATATATATATATATATATATAGATATAGATGGACCAATCAGCGTTTTTTAGGCCTTTCATCGTGATCGGCCGATAGTCGATACCTAACGAGGGCGGGGCTATATGCCACAGCAGGGCTACATGTAGTTTTTAGCGCAAGCAAGTCATGAAACACGGTGGAAACTGGTTTATTACCATTTTTAACGAGATCATAATATTTGTAACTACATTAGAAGTTGGTCTATGTGGGAGTAAACCGCTTGATACAGCTCCAGAAGAGCCACATCTGAAAAGTATCTCTACTAGGAACAGCAGAGCGTAGATCCAGGTGGAATATTAAACAGCAGAATGAACGTCTTCTACAGCCGAGAAGATCTGCTTATCTAGAACTATAAACTCAATCACTCTGGCTGTGGTTCTTCAGCTCTCTGGCTGTTTCTGCTGCTGTTCTGTTGGTACCGGTCAGATCTGGTCTGTAGGTGTTCTGGGTTATTAGTTTTGTGTTAGCTGTGTGTGCTAGCTCTGCTGTTTGCTGATACTCACTGTATTCAGCCGTGTGGTGTCTCTGAAGTGTGTATCAGATTAGTGTGTTAAATGTCTTTGTCTTGGTTCCCGTGAGAGATTCTGATGTTACTTATTTTACAGATGTTACAAACTGTCCTGGATGAGTTTGAGTCACATACGCAGACAGACAACATGTTTTCTATCCTCACATGCGGTGAAAACTGTAAACTGTTCGCACGAGGCCGCTGCTTTAGTCAGTCTGTGGAAAATTAAAGGGTGTGTATTTCCACCTAGTGGTTCAGGTAGGAATTGCAAGATGAAACGCTAGCTGGAAATACAGAAACTAGGCTTGTTTAAGGACATCAATCGGCTAAATTGGAGAAATGTCAGCCAATTGCGATCACATATTTTGATTTTGTTCCATCTCATATATATATATATATATATATATATATATATATATATATATATATATATATATATATATATATATACATACATACATACACACACACACGAAAATGTCTCTAACCATGTTATATCATAACTTTTTTTTATCTTTTTTTGTATACATATATATAGAGTATGTTCTTCTTTTCTTCTTTGTTGTGTATGTATAATGTATATATGTGTTTTATGTCTGATAGACCTCAGGAAGAATAGTTGCTATCATTATAAGAGCTAATGGGGATCCAAATAAAATAAACAAATAAAATAAACAAATAAACTGGAACCGAATTCCTCTTGAATTGTCGTGGCTTACAGGTCAAAGTTGATGAGCGACAGGACGATCTCTTTGGGCGCCTGTCCATTCCAGTGCAGTGTGTAGCTCTTGCTCATCATCAGAACGGGCTGGTACTGCTGCGAGAGCGCTCCCTGACTGTTGGTGCCTCGCAGCACCAGAGGTTTGTCGGGGTACTCATTTCTGGTGATGGACAGGCTCAGGTTGGAGGTTGGAGTCTTTATATATACCTGTAAACAACAGGGGACTGATGTTGACCTTGTATCTGGGGTCCCATACATTGTGTAGAGGAACATGCAGTGCTGGATGTGTTATGTGTAACTGATTGAGTTGGTAGAATCCGGGTTCGTGTCCTGACCTGAGCGTAGCGGCCACTGCACACGTAACCATTCCACTGCGGCATGTTCACACACTCGGGGTGGCGGACCAGATAGTTATCGGCTCTCACCGCGTACGTGTCCGGGTAACCGCTGACCGAACCATCCAGGTCATGGAAGATCGAGTTCTTGTCTCCGTCCAGATCGTTGTCTTCGAACCACTGACCTGGCCGCCCAAAAAATGCCCGGAGGGTCACCTGGGGGTCAAAGAGACATCAGTGAAAAAGTTGTTCGTGCAATCGGCTGATGGAAACCAGGTTCTAGAACTCAGTGAAACGAGGCTACGCTATATTCAGCTCTTAGTATGATATACACTACTGTGCATTAGTCTGAGGCACCTAAGCTGATTTGTTTAAAGGCCTTCATCTTATCAAGTTTATGTTAATCAGTAAGAACACCATATATGATTAGAACAGATGTACATAATTATAAATGCAATACAAAGTAATATAAATATCTTATTCTGAATGAATATCGTCGCTGTCCAATGAAAAACATGCATCTCAATTTTTTGTCGATTTTAGGTTTTCTACATCATTAGAACACGCCAATGGGCATTTATGTTGGGTGAGAATTTTATGATGAACGGACCAATAGAAATGCTCCAAAACAGCTTGGAAAGAATTCTGGTTCCATTGACTTACATTGAAAGTGAAGAATGTTTTTGGTCTCTCCTGTAAAGTTGCAGTTTTGGAGATACGTGTTTTTCATTGGACAGCAACGATATAAAAGCTTGGAAAGGGTTAAATAAATACACTGACGTATATAAAAGCACTACTTACTGTATTAATATTGTTTGAATATTTAAAAAATAAAGTGTTTTTAATTTAGGGTTCTGGACAGGATACCAGAAAGTGTCATTTAAAACCCAAAAACTACAAACCACAACGTTTTGATTACAGGTTCCTTCATTCAGGAGTAGAAAGTACTCACAACCAGGAATAAAAGAGAGAGGTTTGATTGTTGTTTTAGAATATTAAACCACTTTAGGGGTTTCCTTTAGGACTAAGATTCAGATTTGAAGTTCGTCTAGAAGTAGACAGGACACGAAGGACCAGTTTATGCATAAGCAAAATGTGGTGCCTCTAGCTTCTTGTTTCTATATGTTAAGCCACATTAAACTTTTTCCCCAACTTCAGCATTTTAGAATATCCCAATAACCAAGATGCCATCTGTTAAACAAACAAAGAAACAATACTCTTGCTAGCTGCTTGCTAGCTATCCTTTCTTCAATAATATGGTGGATAACATTGTGAAAGCGTCCTGACACAAGTAGCCTAGATATCTACCAGCTAGCAAGCTGCCTTCTTTTCTTAGATCAATAATAATAATAAAAATATTAATAATAATAATAATAATAATAATAATAATAATAATGTTGTTGACTCCAAGTTGTGAAAGTATCCTGAAATAGTTGGCTTAGATGTTTGCTAGCCAGCTAACTAGTTGCTATCTATAGCAGATAATACTGTTAATGTTGTGAAAGAGTCCTGAATTAGCCAACATGCTGTGCGCCAACATAATGGCCAAGAAATAATCTAGTAACTCCACACACTCTACAAGAGTCCTAGTGAAACTAGCCTGGACTGCTATACGCTAATACAGTTGTTACTATCTCTTTAGCTGAGAAATAAAAGCATTAACTCTACACTTCTAATGTGATTAGCCTTGACGTTTGCTGACTAGCAAGCTGTAATCTTTGCCATATTAATAATAATAATAACTGATCTGATTGGCTTAGATGATATATATATATATATATCACTTTGCTTGCAATATCGCAATACATCTTGATCTATTGAATCGTGAATGCTGTATCACGATACGTATTGTATCGCCAGGTTCTTGGCAATACACAGCCCTAGCCTAGACTGTTGTATGTTAAGAAGGCAGATCCCAAAAAACACAGCAATGTTGTCACAAAGTTGCATACTTTCTTATAATGTTGCTACAACGTTGTCAAAAAGTGATATATTTTACGTAGTCTGAACAAGGCTGTCACAACGTAACTACTAAATAATGTTTTTTTAATGTTATTTTCAACTTAGCCAAACTCCATGGTGTTCCAGTTAGATACAATAGAATGTATGAGTGATTCTAGGAGGTTCTGACAACGTTGTCACAACTTTGAGGAATTACATTTCAATGTTGTGGGCATCAAAACAGAACGTTGTCACAACGTAACTATGTTTGCAGGGAAAACAGTATTGATGGAATTAGCCTAGTCATTTGCTAACTAGTTGGCTGCCATCTTTGGCACTAATAATATAGTCTTCTTCCAAGTTGTTGTCATCTGCTGTATAAATCCAGTACAAATCAGAACAGAATTCATACCAAGTGGGATGGTGAGTGTCTAACTTTGCTATAAACTTGGCAAGAAAATGCATTCCGTGTTCAATCTACTGCTCAGAGAAGCTAAAAGAAACAGCTTTTGGCTCCAGACTTTGAGAGTTCCTTGGGTCAGTGCTATGCTGGTCCTTGGGGGCAGGCTGTCTGCAATAACTGGGACTTCTAGCGGTTAACAAAAAAGCTTTATGGATCCAGCCAATGCCCCAATAAGACGCTAATAAAACCTTACGAAAGAATCCGTTCTCCATCAGGCCCCCTACAGCCTAACTGGAGCTATTTATAAGCCCTGTGTGGGTTTGTCAATGAATGACGCCAGTCTGGTCCAAACATAATGAGGAAAAGGAACCGAAATGCCAGCGGAATCAAAACGTTTGGAACCATGTTTTAGGAAACTCCCCCAGAACTGAACAAAAGGCTTTTCCGCAGTTCGTTTGTTGGCTTCTTTGGAGAAAGTCTAACTAGCTTTTAACCAAAGAAACTTTTTTTTATCCATGTATTCCACAATATGGAAAGACTGTATCAACCTCCATATATCATCAGGCCTGAAGAACACTTGAGATAGCTTTACAAGCGACAGTATGGATCATCTGGAGATGTTTGTTGAACGTTCTGTGGTTCAAATACAAGTAAATGAGAAGGTTCAGCACAAAATATCATCCATATGTATATTTACTAGTTTTTCATTACCATTACGGCACAAGTAAGCCAACGATAACCCAACACGGACAAGGCAACACGTTAATGTTATCCAGTTTGAGCGAATGGCTCAGTGAGAGATGCTTCAGTTTTAACAGGGTTGAGAAAGATCTCCCACCAAAGTTCAAGCCTAGAAGTGCATGTACTGCTTCTCACACTCCAAGTAACCATAACTACACATTGGTTAAGACCTTGCCTCATATCTCGGGTGACCAGTTTTAGAGTTCTAAGGTAAACAGCTTATTGACAGCTGTAGAGCCTTTCAGAACCATAGCGCTGAGTTGTGTTCTCACAGTGGAATGAACAGTGGAACTGTGGCTTAATGGCTGTTTGAGTGGAAGCTAAATCAATGAAGGGTGGTCTCTGACTTTTGTAAGAGTACTCACGCTGGGCAGGAAGTAGACGCTGGACAGGTTGTTTCTTGGCGTGAGCTGCCAGACGTTTTTCAGGTTGAAGCCCACCGCGCTCGTGAAGCGCTCAGACGTCGGGGTGTATGATTTAAATGTGCTCCGGAGCAGCCGCACGGGTCCGTCATAAATCTGAAAGCCACGGATGGGGAACGTCCTGCAGGTAGAAATCAACACAGTGAACCAGCCAGTAAAACCCAGTGAACCCAGCAGCCAGTGAGTGGAAGTACAAAGTGGGTGTTTCTAATAAAGTGGCCAGAGAGTGTACATAAAATTGGGTGTTTCTAATAAAGTGGGCAGTTAATAAAAAAACAAGGTGGGTGTTTCTAATAAAGTGGCCAGTGAGTGGAAGTACAAGGTGGGTGTTTCTAATAAAGTGGCCAGTTAATAGAAATACAAGATCGGTGTTTCTAATAAAGTGGCCAGTAAGTGTAAATACAAGGTGGGTGTTTCTAATAAAGTGGCCAGTTAATAAAAATACAGGGTGGGTGTTTCTCATAAAATGGCCAGTGAGTGTAAAAACAAGGTGGGTGTTTCTAATAACGTGGTCAGTGAGTCAAAGTACAAAGTGGGTGTTTCTAATAAAGTAGCCAGTGAGTGTTAATACAAGGTGGGTGTTTCTAATAAAGTGGCCAGTTAATAAAAATACAAGGTGGGTGTTTCTAATAAAGTGGGCAGTGAGTGTTAATACAAGGTGGGTGTTTCTAATAAAGTGGCCAGTTAATAAAAATACAAGGTGGGTGTTTCTAATAAAGTGGGCAGTGAGTGTTAATACAAGGTGGGTGTTTCTAATAAAGTGGCCAGTGAGTGGAAATACAAGGTGGGTGTTTCTAATAACGTGGTCAGTGAGTCAAAGTACAAAGTGGGTGTTTCTAATAAAGTAGCCAGTGAGTGTTAATACAAGGTGGGTGTTTCTAATAAAGTGGCCAGTTAATAAAAATACAAGGTGGGTGTTTCTAATAAAGTGGGCAGTGAGTGTTAATACAAGGTGGGTGTTTCTAATAAAGTGGCCAGTGAGTGGAAATACAAGGTGGGTGTTTCTAATAAAGTGGCCAGTTAATAAAAATACAAGGTGGGTGTTTCTAATAAAGTGGGCAGTGAGTGTTAATACAAGGTGGGTGTTTCTAATAAAGTGGCCAGTGAGTGGAAATACAAGGTGGGTGTTTCTAATAAAGTGGCCAGTGAGTGGAAGTACAGGGTGGGTGTTTCTAATAAAGTGGCCAGTGAGTGGAAGTACAAGGTGGGTGTTTCTAATAAAGTGGCCAGTGAGTGGAAGTACAGGGTGGGTGTTTCTAATAAAGTGGCCAGTGAGTGGAAGTACAAGGCGGGTTTTTGTGGTGGATTTTCTGTTGAGGAACTACTTTATTGTGCATGTGCCTTTGGCATTCCGAACCGCGTCCCACTGGAGCCCTAAAACTTTTGGCACAGCAGTTCAGTTGAGCGCGTGTGTCTAAACAGCTGCGAAGCTGTCCGACGTGATGACACTTTCAGTCGACACACGACAAATCTCCCTGGAAAAGCAGCAACAGTTGAGAGATCTCCTCACTCGGGCGGACTTCACCATTAAGATGTCTAATAATACGGGGCGGGTTGGGGGCTTTCTTCAGTCCGGAGGGTCAGTGGATCATCTAATGATACTGTAGGGCCTCTTTCGAGAACACTGGCCAGCAGTTACACTGTGACATTCTATTGATTTGAGCCAGATGCCACAATAGCCCAGTTATGTAGAAACTCGTAAACTTGACTTGGGGGTCTATTCGTTTTGGAGTAAATATTGTCTTGGCTTTCGTGCCGCGTAAACATTATTGTGAAGCTAAACAATACAGAGCAGAGACTGTGTTTACTGTATAGTTATTGTAACCCAAATGGTCTAATGTTACCACTTTTTGGTGCATTTAGACTACAAAGAAGCTTAATTAACCTATTAAGTCTATTTTATCAGTTCCACATCATGCATACACACTACCACTCAAAAGTTTGGGGTCACAGTGAAATGTTCTTGTTTTAATGGAGTATCTTCTTCCTTAACACAACAATGGACTGACGGGTCTCTAAAGGAAGTTGTTTCTTTCTGGACATTGTGAGTCGGTCAGCAAGCCATCAACTGCTGATCTTCAGATACTAAACTAACCTAGAATGTTGTTCTCCCTTTTATACTCACTTATTAGTAGAATGTTTTTCAGCTGTGCATCACAATTGAGCAAGAGTGTCCTAACAACCAATTAGTTCAATAACATCCTTAACTTGGATTGGTGGTCGTACCAGGAGATTTAGACAGAGGACTGAGAATTGCTGATAATAGAACTATATGTAAAATAAGCCTCTATACAAAAATAGGCTTTAATACAAACATTTATATTCTTTAAAAATCATCTGATACACTTACATTAATTGTGAAATGGACAATATTGTTTGTTAATTGCATTAAAAATTGCATGAAATTAAATTCTAAAGTGATCCTAAACTTTTGAGCGGTAGTGTGTATATATATATATATATATATATATATATTATATATAAATAAATATATACATACACATATAAGCATCTTGGTATCATATCATATATGGATGAAATGAAGGAAATAAAAGAACTATAAATACTAAGGACTAATTATAAATACTAAGGACTAATTATAAATATTAAGGACTAATAACTTC
>CM038725.1:29630060-29675060 GCA_021613375.1 Megaleporinus macrocephalus | reverse complement strand
TGAAATAGAGAGAGAGAGAGAGAGAGAGAGAGAGAGAGAGAGAGAGTAAACTAAGACTACAGTGGGTCAGTAATAATGGTTGGAGGAAAGAAGCTGAGAGAGAGAGAGAAAGAGAGAGAGAGAGAGAGAGAGTAAACTGTAAGACTACAGTGGGTCAGTAATAATGGTTGGAGGAGAGAAGCTGAAATAGAGAGAGAGAGAGAGAGAGAGAGAGAGAGTAAACTGTAAGACTACAGTGGGTCAGTAATAATGGTTGGAGGAGAGAAGCTGAAATAGAGAGAGAGAGAGAGATAGAGAGAGAGAGAGAGAGAGAGAGTAAACTGTAAGACTACAGTGGGTCAGTAATAATGGTTGGAGGAGAGAAGCTGAAATAGAGAGAGAGAGAGAGAGAGAGAGAGTAAACTGTAAGACTACAGTGGGTCAGTAATAATGGTTGGAGGAGAGAAGCTGATGTTTGAGGATGAAGCTCCAGCGGTCAGATCTGAGCTGTTGGTGGAAATAAGGAGACGTTTGTTCTGCTAACGAGCTCAGCAGGAAAAGAAACAGATGAAAGACGTACCTTGCGAACGACAGTCCGACTCCGTTGTCTGCGAAGCTGTAGGAAACAGAAACACAGCACAGCCAGTTCTATTAATGTGAATCCAAACCTACAAACAGGATCTTATTAAGACATAATTAAACGCTCTGATGCTGCACAGCTTTCACTGCCGCTCCTGAAGAGGATTAGAGTTAATAAAGTTTACTTACTGCAGGAACTTAATAAAGCTGCTCCAAACCACCAGCAGCAGCTTCTCAGGCTCACGTGTGGAGTGGACCCACAAGCTAAGTGAACTGTCCACCTCTCGCTAAAGATCTGACCTCAACGAGAGCTGACAAACAGCTAGCACAGCTTCAGATGGGTCTGACTGGCTTAGGCTCTGAATCAGCTCCACTTACCACATAGGAACACTGTACTACAGCTACAGACTGTTTAAAGTTCAGGACCCCTACAGGACCACCACAGAGCAGGTACTATTAGGGAGATGGATCATACTGGACTGAGAATCGTCCACCAACCAGCAACATCCACCCAACAGTGTCCTGTGGGCGGCGTCCTGTGTCCACTGATGAAGGACTAGAGGAACACAAACTGTAGCAGCAGATGAGCTACTGTCTCTGACTTTACATCTACAAGGTGGACCAGCAAGTAGTAGGAGTGTCTAATAGAGTGGACAGTGAGTGGACACACTGCTGGGTCTGATCCACTCATACCTCAGTGGGTTTGAAGATGTTCTGGCTGAAGGTCGGAGGACTGCTGAGCACTTTAAGCACAGCCCAGCAAACGCAAAATTACAAAATTGAAAAATTAAAGCTAAACTGTGCAGTACAAAAAATCAACTCTCTCAATCTTGGAAAAAACAATTCTTTTTAATTTCTTAAAATTTAACTACCACTTGAAAATAATTCACAAAAGAATGTGTTTAAAGTTTAAGATACAGTTAAACTTTTGAATCAAATATATATAAAAATATGTCCTCTATATATATCCTAAATAAATCATTAACTTTAACAGCTACAACGATCCATAGATAAGCAGAGCTTTTCGTAGTTATTTTAAAAGGAGGATCCTCTGACGAATAACGAGACCCTAGTGCATCATTTTTTCACTCTGAATTGGGAGTTTTGGGAATACGGAGCGGAATACTGCCTGAATAAACACACGCCCTGTGTTCTGCATGATATGTAGGCGTTCCAGTAATCAGTAAGCAAAGAGAAGAGGGAATAGGGGACATCCCTGATAGGTGGAGCGGTGAAAAGGGTTATGTGAAGAATACGTGTTAGTAGTTCTCACTGAAGCTACTGGAGACACTACTGTCTGAGGCACCTAAGCTGATTATTTATAAGTCTTTATCTGATCAATAAGTATATTATCACCAGTAAGAACACCAGATCTGATTAGAACAGATGTAAATAAGCATAAATACAATACAAAGTAACATGAATATGTTATTGTGAGAGAAGTACATCAGATCTTGAGCTCCAGTTTGAAGAACAAAGTGTAGTTCCAGATTTCTCCTGGACGCCCCAGACATTGTATGAATGTATTCAGTTCCTTCAGCAGCAATCTTGATTTAGCTTAATGAAGTACTGAGCAGTCGAAGCAGGTATTAGATGAAAACTGTAAATAATACTGGGGTGTTTATAGAAGGAGAAGCTTGGAAAGGGTTAAATAAACACACTGACGTATGTAAAAGCACTACTTGCTCTATTAATACTGTTTAATATTTAAATAATAAAAAATATCCTGTCTGGATAAAATGCATGCATTGTGACTTGTGTGCAGTTTCTCAATACATTTCAAAGGGGTCTCCTGTAAAGCCCCTCCTGCCTCACACCAGTGGCTATGAAAGAAGGCATCCGTGGGCGGAGCCAATTCTGGATAACCATTCGTCACTTACGCAGAATTCTGAATGATGATGTCACCTCCGCGGATCCAGGCGCCCAGGTCGTTGTTCTTGAAGGAGACCAGGGTGTCGATCAGAGCGGCCACTCGCGGCTTGGAGGGGTCAGAGTTCTCATGGGGACGGAACCTGAGACAGGGGAGCGAGGCAGTGAGACCACAATCTTGGCCAATATCACTGGATACTGACTAGATAACTGTATATATTCACTAATGCTATATTATATGCACGAGACTGAAGCTGAAATCATCGTGAAACATGACTCTCGTCACGTTTCGGTTAACTTGGATCTGACTGGCCAAAAAAAATTTGGGTTGTACTAATGATGGACATGAATTATTGGGTTTTCTCCCTGAATTCAATTAGACCCCCAATGTAAAAGGTCCATCTGCTGAAAAAACAATGAATACTTCTTCGAAGAAAGATTTTATTCAATAGTACAAACCACTCAGTCGACTCACATTATTATGACCACAAGCTAATATCCAGTATAACTGCTGTGTGCAGCACGGACAGCAGCTAGACGGACTGGTAGACTCAATGAGGTCCTGGTAGGTGGTCACAGGTATCTGGAGCCATGATGACTGCAGTGCATCCCACAGCTGCTGGAGGGAGCGTGGAGGAGGATCCATGGAACCAGCACCACCATCCAGGTGGTCCCACAGAAGCTCAAATGAGTTCAAATCTTGGGAATAAGGGATGCAGGGTAGTATTTCTTGGTCAGCTCTTCCAACCAATATGGGACATTTCTAGTCGTGTGACGTGTCTCATTGTCTTGTTGGAAGATCCCGTCCGCCCCAGAGAAGACATTCATCAAATATGGGTGTACGTTACCTGCAAGGATGGATTCATACCCAAATTGGTTGAGAGTGTGTTCCACCTGGATGAGTGGGCTCTGAGAAAACATTGCTTAGACCTTTGCCGTCGTCAAAAGGAGGAAGGTGGTCATAATAATGTGACTCGACTGTGTATTACTCAGCACTTCAACATATCAGTCACCTTATATAAGGTTCTTATTCGAAACTTCCCATTCTACCTTCAGGCTAACCATGAGCTGCTGCAGTGTGTTTGCAAGGGGGGGTTAGGGGGTTTTCCTTCTGAATTCTATTAAGACACCCAACCCCCTCCAAACCCCCCTAGAATAAAAAAAAAAAATCTAAATCTACAGTCACACATGAATGGCATATTCAATATAACATGTAATATAAAACACACACACAGAGACAGACAAAGACCGTCTGAAAGGAGGTCTGGAAGCTTTTCCGTTCACACACACACACACACACACACACACACACACACACACACACACACACACACACACACACACACACACATATATATATATACACATACATATACACACACACACACACTTGTTCCACAGTGAGTGAGCTGAGAGGAAACTCAATCACCACGGATGTGTTTTTACTGTAAACAGAGTCTGACTCTCCAGAGTCCACACACACACCCACACACACACACACACACACACACACATAAACAGGCACAGTTAGACACAGAGAGACATATACAAACACCTAGACACTCCGAGTTATCCCAGTCTCGCAGTTAAAATTAGAGTCAGGCCTCCAAGCGTATGTATCCCAGCCTGTAACTGCATTAGAGGCAAGGCCGCTGCTGTATTTCAGTTCCAGTCATGTTCCAGTCAATGTGAGGCAAATTATCAATCTCATATATATATATATATATATATATATATATATATATATATATATATATATATATATATATATATATATATATATATATAAATATGAAACATGGAAACATGGACAGTGGCCGTGGGGTGGTGTCCCATGGTTATGCAACCAGGTTTGAACACGAGGCGTGGTTAGGGTTGGGGTGATAGATTACGAATTTATGTCAATTAGCATAATGAGGGTCACCTACTGAAAGCATGGATTTATCTGGAGCACAAGCTGCAGCTACAAACAATCACTCTTGTGTATCTGAAGTTGTGGGAGTGTTTCACACAGAAACACAACAGTGTGGTGCTCTGTCAGCTCTGCACTGTGGAGATGATCACAACAGTACAACTGCTATACACGAGACCTTGAAGCTCAAACATCCCGTAGAGCTTCATCAACACAGCAGCAGGACAGCACTGTTTACCTGTTTATCTTATCTTAGCAGATTATTTATAGATTATTAACACGTGTTACGTTTCTTTCAGTAGTGTCTCTTGAAATGTCTCATTGTTAACCGTTTCTTAATCGTCCAGTGTAGAACCTAAGACTGTTCTAGATACCGCACGTAGCTGCTTCTCAAACGAATCTCTACCAAAATATATAGTCCACAGACTGTCTGGTTTCTTGTGCGTGAGGCGTGTAGGCTACGTGTCATTCGTGCCTCTGAAAGTCGAGTCAGAGCGAAGACTCTTAGTGTTTTTAACCATTTATAGATCACGTAAGTTTAAAGTACCCTGTAATACATTATGTCTAGAATGGCCATGCGTTTTCCTCATGCTTATGAGGACCCAATTCCACAATTCCATCAATTCCATCACATGTTTTATTATTTTTTTAAGATGGACTGATCAGGATTTTTGAGGCCAATTGCGATCGCCGATCAGCTTCCAGCACGATCAGCTGATACCGATCGAGGGTGGGGCTATATGCCACAGCAGGGCTACATGTAGTTATTAGCGCAAGCAAGTCATGAAACCTGGTCTAAACTGGTTTATTACCATTTTTAACGAGCTCATATGAAACAGTTTAATATTTTTAGTAAATCTAACAAATATTGGCAATACTGTAATTATTAAATTTAGGTCAAGGGGGGTTCTCCTCTTCCAGGATGAAACACTAGTTGGAAATACAGAAATTAGGCTCATTTGTTTTATGCCATGGGCTCTCGTGATTGGCTAAATTGGAGAAATATCGGTCGATCACGATCACATATTTTAATTAAAAATCGTCCGATACATAGCAGATCTATCTATCTATCTATCTATATATATAATATCATCCATTGGTTACAAATCCATAACAAATAACACTAACACACTCACATTAGAGAAATCTAAAAAGTCATTAGATTCATCAACTTATCGAAGAAAAAAAAGAATCGTTGCAATTAATCAATTAAGAAATTAACCATTAGGTGCAGTCCTAGGCGTGGTCCCTCAGTTCGAGTTGGGGCTTGCCGCTCGTCATTCATACGGGACTGATCAATGCTCCTGGGCCAACAGCCATCACCTTGTAGCACGACTGGCTGATTGGCTAATACAGCTCGAGGGCTGGGCTGGACTGTCTGGCTGAGTTCACACGTTTGTGTTGAAAAACGGCATTCCGCATGTCGTCGCGATACATGACATGAAGCCATGCGAACAGTGCCATGGCAACATAGTTACCGGCAAAAACCAACAGCTTTAATAGTGTATATATAAATTCTTATGTGTTATTTAAGGTGGAACTGGCAGGAGGATGCTCTGTACTCTCTTTATTTAGTTTCATAATTCATTACAGAGACGTTTGGCATCCATGCCTCCCAATGAATGAATGAATGAATAAATAAATAAATAAATAATTTAAACATTGAAGTTCAGTTAAGGTCAAACCTCAAATATAGGGTTCTCAATTTAGTACTGTTCAAACAGTTGTTATGAGGTATTTAATATACAAGTCGCTGCCTCGGGGCTGCACTACTGGTGACAGGGAGGGGGTCTAATAAAGCGTCTGACATGTAGATGTTTTTTTTTTTTGTTTGTTTGTTTTTTTAAACCTGTCATGTCTGGCAATTTTTACAAGCGGAATGGTAATCTGAATGTACTGATGTACCAAAAACATATTTGCTTTTACAAGAACAGCTCTATAGGTTTCTATAGCCTATTCTAGTTAATGTTTGTATTTTTATTTAATTAATTAATTAATTAATATATTTTAGCCAGGCCTGACATGCAATAAAGGAAAGGAAATAGAGAAAAGAGAAGAAAAAATAAATAAAAATAAATAAAATTAAATACAATAAAAATAGATAAATAAACAACCAACTAAATAAATAAACAAATGAAAGAAAAAAAAAACAAAGAAAAATTATAGATATACACACACACATATATTCACATATCTATACACATGCATATACATATATACCCCCCACACAGTTCTATTATTTGCAGCAATGTGTGTATGTGCCTCATGGAATGTACTCAATAATGAGGGCAAGAAACCTCAACCATGCTTTGTGCGTCTTAATACAGCTGTTGGAGGCAGCCTGACCTGGCGTTGTTGTCTAAGCAGAGGTACTCGCGAGGGTCTGCTGCGCTGGCGTTGGTGGTCTTCACTCCTTTGTCGATAAACAGACCAGCCTGGGAAAAGAAAAGCAGCAGTCAGCGCCAAACCAGAGTCCACCGAGTCAGCACACGCATGTTTGTAAACCGGCAACCAAGTCATGATTCAGCACCGGCAGATTTCGCAGCACCAGCACTTACGGTGACGACGAACGGCTGCAACAGATGATGCAAACCACTAAGAAGCCTCTATTCACAGCAGGTATAACTGAAGTGAAAACTGTTGTGGCAATATTTGGGGGGGGCTATTATTAATTGTCAGTTGAGCTCAAGCCCCAACAGAAACACTCATCACTCTAACACTGATGCTGAACGAGAAGGTCTGACTCGCAACCAATGTTCAGCTTCATCCCAAAGGTGTTGGATGGGGTTGAGGTCAGACTGTTGATCACTGGAGTTGCTCCACACCAAAACTCTCCAGCTCGTGTTTTTATGGATCTGGCTTTGTACACGGGGGGGATACAGTGGTGCTGAAACAGCACAGGTTCTTCACCAAACCGCTGCCACAAAGTTAGAAGAATATAACTGTGTCAAAACTCTCCGCATACTGTAGCACTAACAACACGCTTCACTGGAACCAAGGAGCCCAAACCCTGAAAAAACAGCCCCAGACCTCCAAAACATCCTCCCTGTTGGCACCTTTGAACCCCAGTAGGTAACGTTCTCAGATTCATCCCCATGACTGCCCTAAGGTACTCAGATACATTTACTCAGGTCTTTAGTACGACTTACTCACCTGCCAGTGCTTATCTATGGAGATTGCAGGGCTAGGTGTTTGATTTTGTACACCCGTCAGAAGTGGGTGTGGCCAAAAACACTTAAAACCCTTTTTCAGAATTCTTTTCTTCTTATTTTAGCAGATTATTTTAAGATTATTAATCTAAACGTGTAACATGTTTCTTTCAGTAGTGTCACCTGAAGTCACACTGCTAACCGTTTCTTAATCGTCCAGTGTAGAACATAAGACTGTTCTAGATACCGTGGGAGCTTTAAAACACACTTAGTTGCTTCTCAAGTGACTCTCTACCTAAATATATAGACCACTAACTGTCCAAGTTCTTGTGTGCGGGTCGTGTAGGCTACGTGTCATTCGTGCCTCTAAAAGTCGAGTCAGAGCGTATAGATCACATACGTTTAAGGTACCCGTTAATACATTATTAAGGCTTCTTCGTACTAAACACACACATTTTATACATGTCATATATATATATATATATATACATACATACATACATACATACATACATACATACATACATACATACATACATCAAGGGGTTGAACAAAAATATCCTATGAAATGTTTAGGAAATCATATTAAAGAGCTGTCATAAATCCTTCCTCCAATTAGGATGTGGACACCCTCAAAACAAAGCTGAGAGCCTGCACTTCATAACTGTATAACTATATAACTTATATAACTGTATGCTGAATATGTTTTGGTAAACAGCTAAAATGCCAAAACTGTGTCACTGTCCAAATATTTATGGGCCTAACTGTATATATATATATTACACATACAAAATGATCTATTAGTTACAAATCCATAAAGTAATTCCTAACACACTTACATTAGAGTAATCTAAAATTTCTCGTTATTGATAATTAGGTGCAGCCCTATTAGGCACTGAAACAGACCGTTACGAAGAGCCTCGTTTGTTCCACGGCCCTCCGTTATAAACAGCAGAGTGCGCCGAGAAACAAAGATGATTTCTTTACACATCACCACAAATAAAAACACAGTAATTGATTCCATACACTTCTCCACCGACTGCAGCTCATCATTCGTTAAACCATTACTACGACCCCTGGAGCCACGAAGTCATTTCTCCTGACTACGTACACGCAGTTAGCAGCCAGATTAAACTGACCCACATACATTAACACGAAGGTGAGGAACGTATAGAACAGCTCATATTACCATGTGCTATTGTAGCTTTGAGGCACTTCAACTGAGCCCACAGTTCTACTCGCCTCAGTATAGGCTGATTTTAGGGCTGGGCGATATATCGAGTTTTTAAGACATATCGATATTTTTATATGAGATATAAGATGAGACACTATCGTTTGTATCGATATAGTCTGTGTTTCGCTGCAATTGTACCTGTAGATCCACCAGTTCGCCTCTCTCTTCTCCCAGTTTTTGTTTCAACTTTACACTGCCCCGCCTCTCTCCCTCATAAACCCCTCCTACACTTCTTGCGTAAACGCAGGCAGCGACAGCACGGAGACGGATAAACACACGAAAGAAGCTATCGAAGAGGATCTGGTTAGTATCAGTGTTATATACCTGTAACGCTGTTAGGTATCGCTCGTGTACTGTAAGTATGACATTAACTAACAGTTACAGATCTGCCAACCTCGGAATTTTAATAATAACGATATTTACACGTGCAAATTGCTAAAACTTTTAAAAAGTTTATAATTTGCATGTTGATTTCCCACACACTGCCCGTTACCTCTGATACAGTGTTTAACGCCGTCCTCCCTTTAAAACCAGTCCCAGTATGAAGACTGAGAGGAATGAAACCCAATTTCGTTACTGTTGTTTTGACGGCTCCCCGGCTTTCCACTCGTAGCCTGTTTGAAGTGTACTAGTGCTACGATTGGTCGAAGTCTTCTTTTCCCGACGGGTTGCTGTCCAATGCGGTTACACCCATAGACGCAATGCCTAGACTGTTGATTTCAAAGCCATCGATGGCCTTTCTCGTAGTAACAAATCGTAGCAGAGTAGTTTGGTGTCTAAATGCGTATCTGCTACGCAAAATGTGTAAAGGTCGATTTCACAGAGAAGCGACCCCTCTCACTGGGGTGGGGGACTCTTATGGGGACTGGGGAAGGGATGAACGCCACAGAGCAGTAACCAGTTTAATTGTTAAAGGATTGCATAGTTTTAGTTTAAGCATTAGCAATGCTAATGTTTTGTTCTTAATAAAGAAGCAATAAGACGTTCATTGTTTATACAAGATCTAAATAAAAAAAAATAAAAAATAAAAAGGTAGCCTCTTATGTAGGGCTGGGTATCGCCACTGATTTCCCGGATCGATTCGATCCCGAATCACGAGGTCCCAATTCAATTCAATTTCCGATCCGATTCAATTCAATTCAATATCAATTAGAGATGGACCGATATGGGTTTTTCTATAGCCGATACCAATGTTTAGAGGTCAGGATCAGCCGATGGCCGATTTCTTGAGCCGATATCTGGAAGTTTTCTGCTTTATTTGCTGCTAAAATGTCACACTAATAATAATAGGTGGATGCACAACATTTCTGGACTTAACATCATTTATTGAACACTGACTTAACAAGAAAAAAACTAAATATTTTATCTGCCCACCAAAAAAAAACAGTATGACCACATCACTGCTGAAAGAGTACATCTCTTCATACCCAAAACTAACTAGTTTTTAAGAAGTGCATTGAAAGATACTTCCACCCAGCCCACATGTTTACTGCATTTAGAGAGAGAGAGAAAGAGAGAGAGAAAGAGAGAGAGAGAGAGAGAGAGAGAAACAGCGCACACAACGCAAGATGATATGCTGTAATGGTTGTTAACACAGCTGCTCTGTTCTGTTTTCTTTAGTTCTGTTTGGCTCGAGTGCTGGAAGCTGAGTAATATCTGGGAGACTCTGGCTGCTCCGGAGAGACTTTCTGTGTAACAGTAACATGTTAATGTGTGTATTACACTAGAGCAGTTAGCTTTAGCGCCGGAGCTAAGGAGTAAAACACCCGGTGAAACTAGAAAAACGTAACCGCGTCATTAAAAACACCATTGTTCGTTATAAATTCCAGCAGGGGGGGCTGGAATGCTGATTCTGGGGTTTATACGAATCGATATCGGATATCGTGTAGCTTTGACGCAGAGGTGCCTTTTAATATCACCTTATGAGAAAAAAAATATTGAGATATATATCGCATATGGCCATTCAGCCAAAAATATCGAGATATTATTTTTGATCCATATCGTCCAGCCCTAGCTAATATATATCACCATCTAACAGATGTAGTGAGTAAACACTTCTGGCAATGTAGTGTATGAGTTTTAGCTTTAGTGCTCATGCAGTCGAGACGCTGAGGTACCTTGAAGTTGGAGTGGACACGGTTGTTGTAGAAAATGCCCAGCGGCGTGAGTTCTGCTTTAGTGTTGGGGACCAGCCCGTGAGTGTCTCCTGTGGAGGAACTGTGAAAGATATACCAAATCCCAGCATCCTGGAGAGACAACAAGAAGAAAAGAAAGAATAAAAGAGAGATTTATTATAATAATCCTTAATAATATAGAAAACACCAAACACTTCTTTGATTCGACGGATCATTTGACTAAACAAGCTTAAACCGCAGTAACAAAACTAAATAACAAGTTAAATATTCAAGCTTTAAATGCTAACAATGATTGTGTTAGCTTTAAAAGCACAAAGCATTAATAGAGACTTCAGTAACCCATACAGTATATACACTAATGTACTGTCTATTGGAAGTTGGCTGTCCTATTATCTTATTGGGTTTTGTGAGCGGTCAGCTGTTAAAGCATTTTACTGCTATTTGTGCCAAATATTATTATATATGTGACACATAAACACGTTTTGGTTCAATTGTAACAGCCAACATATGAGGCCAATATATTTATTTGCCATAAATTAGACGCTTATAATGTGAAATTAAAAGCCCATGGAGCTTCCAGAGCGCAGAAAACGTATTAAATAATAAATAGTATTTCAAACAACTCTAACAAAAGTTGCATTACATAAACGTCTGTCTGAAACACAAGAATAGAGATAGACCGATCAGCGTTTTTGAGGCCGATTCCGATCGCCGATCACTTTTTAGCACCATCGGCCGGTAGACGATACCGATCGAGGGCGGGGCTATATGCCACAGCAGGGCTACATGTAGTTATTAGCACAAGCAAGTCATGAAACATGGTCTAAACTGGTTTATTACCATTTTTAACAAGCTCATATGAAACAGTATAATATTTTTAACTAAATTAACAGTAAATAAACAAAATAAATCAAACAAATATCCCCAAATACTGCAATCATTACATTTAGAGCCTTAATTTAAAACCAAAAAAGCTAATTAAATAAATGCAGTAAAAACTACAGTCCTTAAACGCAGACTCTTATTTTAAACAAAAAACTGCAAACATTAAATATCTGTTCGTACCGGTCAGATCTGGTCTGCTAGCTGGAAATTAAGCTCATTTGTTTAACGCCATCGACTGACTCTCAGGATCGGCTAAGTTGGAGAAATATCGGCCAATCACCGATCACATATTTTGATTAAAAATCTGCCGATACCGATACATAGCCGATCGATCTTTCCATCTCTACACAACAATGACAATAAACTGCACCGAGACAGAACAACCAGTCTAATGCTGTCCCACATGTTCACACCACTATCGAAACACAAAGACTGCCCCCATAGTTCCCTGCAAAAGTGTACCGCATCTCTAAACAACGACAGATGAACTTTTAAACCAAGCTTCGGTGCCAGAAACCCAAGTTCATCTCCTTTCTCAGATATGAAATCAGTTTTTTCTCTGAACTGTAATAACTGCGGGATGAACTGCTGGCACATGCCTGTATTTATGTAACCTTCTGTCGTGTTCAACATGCCAAACCAGCACAAACCACCAGCATCATAACATGAAAAGACAATCGGACACTCACTGCTGAACAAACTTTAATAATAACTTTAATAATAAAAAATATATATAATAATAACTTTAACTGATGGGAGTGACTCATCTCAAATACCATGTAATATATCATGTATATCATGTAAATTAGAACTGTTAGTTGTAATCCTGGTGTATCAGAATTATAGTACACTCTTTACTAGGGCTGGATCATATAGTTTATTATACATATTATATCGTTTTGTGAAAAAGTTTCTACAGGGAACATGAATGAGGCAATTACTGGAAAACATACAACATACATTGTGCTCAAACTTTTGGAAACAATATTACTTTAATTTGTTTGTTGGTCAACCTATAAGAGCCACATACACAATGTATAAAATGGGATTCACAAGCTCACCAATATGTCCGCATTGCACCCAAAACATGGCACTGTACACCTGTTAACCAGTTCTGGCAAGAAGTTCTCGAGCCCTAAATACTCATATCCACCAAACACCATAACTCTGCCTAGTAGGAGACACATTAAACACTAATACAACAACAGAAAACAAAAGAATAATCCTGATGTCGCTAGTCATTACCAAAAAAATCATCCTTATGAACTGGAAAACAAAAAACATTCACATCATCCAGTGGAAAAATCTATTACAGACTATCTAGAAACCCTTTTAGAACCCATCAGACCCAGACCCAGTTTGGAAACATCTAATTAAAACACTAAATAATACACTACAAACACTGATATATATACTATACAAAAATAAAATATACAATATTACTATATCTCTATAAAAATGAAAAGTGAATATATTGTATATGATATACTTTTGCCCCAACACTGTAGAATTAGTTTTATATACACACAATATAAACGGCAGCTGCTGCATTCAAATAATGAAAATAAAATTCAACAACAATGGTAATACATGTTTTTCCACTGGACAGCAGTGGATTCTATTGGATAATTTATGTATATCTGACTTTATATTCATTTGCCATAAATCAGAAGCTTATAACATGAAATTAAAAGTGCATAGAGCTTCCAGAGTGTGTAAACTTTTGGCAATACTGGTAAACATAAGGATACAGAAAAAAGTATTATTAAATAATAAATAACTTGTAAACAACGCTAATAAAAGTTGTATTACATAAACATCTGTCTGTAACAAGAATGCCAACTAACTGCACCTAGAAAAGAACAACCATTTAGAAAATTATAACATTTATCAAAGTTTATTTGAATCTAATGCTGTCCTACATGTCAACAACTACCAAAACACAAAGACTGGACTCCAATTGCTCTCATAGTTCCCCACAAAAGTGTAACCGCACGGGGTTTTCATACAATTTAAGGGACCCTGAGGGATAAGATGCAGCTAAAGTGTACATAAAAAACATCTAATTAGGAAATAAATCTAATTAATAACTTGTAAACAACTGCACCTAGACAAAATAACCAGATGAAAAATACTAACATTTTTACACAGCTATCAAATTTTAAATATTATAAATATAAATTTGACAAATAAAACTTTTTTTAGTGCAAACGTAAGAAAAAACCTTAAAATTAAAATTCAAAAAACGTTTACTGCACTCATGCTTTAGTTTAGCGTAGCCACCTGGCTAACTAGCTTACATTTTTTTAGACCATATTTTGATGATGATGTGTTTATGTTTCAACTTTGCACGACATCAGACGCAACTAATTATCAACGATAATATGCTGTTAAACAGAATACCTCAATCAAAATTAATTTAGCTTCTATGATTAGAAACTACAATAGAATCTGAGCAGATCTGAAATTAGGACTAAAGACCGGAAGTTACCTGTGAGCCTGCGGCTGCGTTGCTGATCAGGTTGTTGTTCGGGTTGGCGATCCAAAATGTGGACACGGCCCTGACGTCAAAGCAGAGACAAGAGATTAAAAAGACAATCATCTAAGATTCTAATAAGACAAACAAAAAACAAAAAAAGTATAAAAATAATCTGATTCCGGATGAGCAGCTCTAATTACAGCGTCCTAGCAGTTTCTACTGGTTAAACGGGTTTTAGTAAGTCATACAATTTCCAGCTCAGCGGCTGCTTTGTGGTGCTACTGGATTGTTTGGGATTTAACTGGCATCAGTTGAATCAGTAAGTTCAGTACATGGTGGTACTGGTTTTACTGCAGGCGTCAAGCACAGTAATTAACCCAACGACTGAGTGATTCACTACCAACTATACTATATAACTACTAACTGGAAACACTTCCTATGAGTCCTGTAGTCACAATGCTATATAAACACAGTCACAAGGCTTTATAAAGCAAGTGTAATATCTTATAATAACAGCCATATATATATATATATATATATATACACTACCGCTCAAAAGTTTGGGGTCACAGTGAAATGTTCTTGTTTTCAATGGAGTATCTTCTTCCTTAACACAACAATGGACTGACGGGTCTCTAAAGAAAGTTGTTTCTTTCTGGACATTGTGAGTCGGTCAGCAAGTCATCAACTGCTGATCTTCAGATACTAAACTAACCTAGAATGTTGTTCCCTTTTATACTCACTTATTAGTAGAATATTTTTCAGCTGTGAATCACAATTGAGCAAGAGTGTCCTAACAACCAATTAGTCCAATAACATCCTTAACTTGGATTGGTGGCCGTACCAGGAGATTTAGACAGAGGACTGAGAATTACTGATAATAGACTATATGCAAAATAAGCCTCTATACAAAAATAGACTTTAATACAAACATTTATATTCTTTAAAAATCATCTGATACACTTACATTAATTCTGAAATTAACAATATTGTTTGTAAATTGCATGAAAATTGCATGACATTAAATTCTAAAGTGTGTATATAATATATATATATATATATATATATATATATATATATATATATATATATATATATATATATATATATATATATATATATATATAGCGAACGCTTCCTCAGCCGCTAATACTGACCACCACTAGACTTTTAAAAGACTCTGAAAACACATTTAATAGACTAAAGTCTGACACCCTCTCACATCTAAAGACTAGTTACAGACTTTTAGTCACAGACTAGTTACAGGCTATGATTTTGCAAAGACTGGGGGTCTTTCAGAGTCACTATTACTAAGACTGCCACTCGATTCCTTTTGAGATTATTTTCCATTTCTATGATTGAAGCCAGCATATTCAGCTAAACTGTACGGTACACACTGTAGCCCCGCCCGGCGGGGATTTCGAGGGCTTCAGCGATTTCTTTCCAGCTTTTTTTCTTTTCTTCTCTGTCATGGTATAAATGTGAAGACTCCACAGCTCCACCAGTTTCTCCTCCTTTTGTACAGTCCAGGAGAACTGCAGTTTCCGAACCCTCGCAGCTCCAAGTCTAAGTTCTTTACCCACCAGACATTCCTATACTTGTCGTTTAGTGGTGAAGAGATCTCTCCTATTGGTTGTCGACAATGTTCATGTCACTATTTGCGTGAGCCAAGACTTCAGACTTATGAGAATAAGTATATATATTGATTTTATTGGAACGCTAGGACGAGAAAAAGACTGACTTAACCCTGCAGTCTTGACCACCTCACACTAAACGATCGAGATGACGCCAACGGGACTCAATGCTTGAAAATCGTTTGGTGTAAGGTCAGCATAAGGCAATCCCATGATGCAACAAAGGCAAATCTATGAGCAGTGAAGTTTTTTTGATTCTCTCTGGAGTTTTAATGTGTTTCTGATCATATAATCACACAAAACAGTATTTTATTATCAACTCTGTAACGAGTCCTTCACCATTCTGCTGATTTATACTAGACAGCCTACTTAGACACTCACTAGGATTTGAGACAGACCCATAGTGACGTACTTTGGGCATGTTTGCTGTCCAAAGATTGCTTCTTTAGTTTCTAATTACTTTTCAGGGTCTGGAATCTTAGAACTTCAATAAAATGAACCGCACCAGCTCCAGCACCACAAACCACATAAGCACATTGGCGCTGCCCCCATAACTGAAAATCACCAATACCCACTGAAGATGAATGACCATGTCACGTTGCTGCTGGTGTGAATGGGTTTGGGTTATAAGCTTCCATCACTTTCCAGCTACATTAGCCTCGTAGCTTCAGTCTAACGGAACTTCACACAAGTCTTGACTGATCGATCACTTGATAACATGGAAAACCTGCTGAAGCGTGTCTGTGATTTCATACTTGCACTCAGTGGCCGGTGAAGGAACGTAGCCCTTGTGCACGCGGTCTCGGATCTCAGTGCACATGGTGTCGTTGCGGTCAGTGGGTAGGATGGTGCCTGGTCTGGTCACCAAACCCAGATTGTGGAAGAACGTGTTCCTCTGCTCGATCCCGTCCTCCAGGAAAAAGCAGTGGCCTAGCGTGTCATAGCCCACAGTGTCTCTTACCTTCAAAACAACAATCAGGAAAGAACAAGGCTGGGGATTCGGGCACAGCTTCAAGACACAGCAGAGTCTAGACTTGCCTGAAAACACAGTCCTATTGTTTCAGACGCGCTTCATATTTATTATTTGGAAATCTGTGCTTTAAGATATGTACATAGTTTCAGCTGTTTGAGAACAGATACCAGACCTGGAGCCCACTTAACATACCTGGATTATTTTATAACAAAATTATACTATTGTTTCAACATACACCTATAAAGTGTTTCTAATAAAGTGGCCAATAAGTGGGAATACAAGACAGGTGTTTCTAATAAAATGGCCAGTTAATAGAAATACAAGGTGGGTGTTTCTAATAAAGTGGCCGGTCAATAGAAATAAAAGGTGGGTGTTTCTAATAAAGTAGCCAGTTAGTGGAAGCACAAGGTGGGTGTTTCTAATAAAGTGGCCAGTGAGTGGAAATACAAGGTGGGTGTTTCTAATAAACTGGCCAGTGAGTGGAAATACAAGGTGGGTGTTTCTAATAAAGTGGCCAGTGAGTGGAAGTACAAGGTGGGTGTTTCTAATAAAGTGGCCAGTGAGTGAAAGTACAAGGTGGGTGTTTCTAATAAACTGGCCAGTGAGTGGAAATACAAGGTGGGTGTTTCTAATAAAGTGGCCAGTGAGTGGAAGTACAAGGTGGGTGTTTCTAATAAACTGGCCAGTGAGTGGAAATACAAGGTGGGTGTTTCTAATAAAGTGGCCAGTGAGTGGAAGTGCAAGGTGGGTGTTTCTAATAAAGTGGCCAGTGAGTGGAAGTACAAGGTGGGTGTTTCTAATAAAGTGGCCAGTGAGTGAAAGTACAAGGTGGGTGTTTCTAATAAACTGGCCAGTGAGTGGAAATACAAGGTGGGTGTTTCTAATAAAGTGGCCAGTGAGTGGAAGTACAAGGTGGGTGTTTCTAATAAAGTGGCCAGTGAGTAAAAGTACAAGGTGGGTGTTTCTAATAAAGTGGCCAGTGAGTGGAAGTGCAAGGTGGGTGTTTCTAATAAAGTGGCCAGTGAGTGGAAGTACAAGGTGGGTGTTTCTAATAAAGTGGCCAGTGAGTGGAAGTACAAGGTGGGTGTTTCTAATAAAGTGGCCAGTGAGTAAAAGTACAAGGTGGGTGTTTCTAATAAAGTGGCCAGTGAGTGGAAGTGCAAGGTGGGTGTTTCTAATAAAGTGGCCAGTGAGTGGAAGTACAAGGTGGGTGTTTCTAATAAAGTGGCCAGTGAGTGGAAATACAAGGTGGGTGTTTCCAATAAAGTGGCTAGTGAGTGGAAGTACAAGGTGGGTGTTTCTAATAAAGTGGCCAGTGAGTGGAAATACAAGGTGGGTGTTTCTAATAAACTGGCCAGTGAGTGGAAATACAAGGTGGGTGTTTCTAATAAAGTGGCCAGTGAGTAAAAGTACAAGGTGGGTGTTTCCAATAAAGTGGCTAGTGAGTGGAAGTACAAGGTGGGTGTTTCTAATAAAGTGGCCAGTTAGATGCCGTGCAAGGCAGGTGTGTTGAATAACGATATCTATGAAACTGTTAGAAGCACTATGACTTTCAGGTATGAGTCACTGGCTCAGACGTTCATGCACGTACCAGCAGGCCGTTGGTGGCGTGGATGGTGACACAGCGGGAGAAGGAGTGGTGAACTGAAAGGGAATCGAGGTAGGCAGGCTGGCTGTAGCCTCCCCGCTGGTCAACGTCTCCACACAGGTGGAAGTGGACAGGGTAACTGCCCCTGACCGCCTGCTGACCCATGTGCTTCAGCTCCACTTGAGACAGATGCACTGAGGTGAAATTAGCCAGGATCTAGAGAGAGAGAGAGAGAGAGAGAGAGAGAGAGAGAGTTTAGCTGAGCTCAGTCATAGTCGGGTTTAGTCCAGTCATAGCCGGGTTTAGCTGAGCTCAGTCATAAACAGGTTTAGTCCAGTCATAGCCGGGTTTAGCTGAGCTCAGTCATAGTCGGGTTTAGTCCAGTCATAGCTGGGTTTAGCTGAGCTCAGTCATAGTTGGGTTTAGTCCAGTTATAGCCGGGTTTAGCTGAGCTCAGTCATAGTTGGGTTTAGTCCAGTCATAGCCGGGTTTAGCTGAGCTCAGTCATAGTAGGGTTTAGTCCAGTCATAGCCGGGTTTAGCTGAGCTCAGTCATAGTTGGGTTTAGTCCAGTCATAGCCGGGTTTAGCTGAGCTCAGTCATAGTTGGGTTTAGTCCAGTCATAGCCGGGTTTAGCTGAGCTCAGTCATAGTCGGATTTAGTCCAGTCATAGCCGGGTTTAGTTGAGCTCAGTCATGATCAGGTTTAGTCCAGTCATAATCGGGTTTAGTCCAGTCATAGCCAGGTTTAGTTGAGCTCAGTCATAATCAGGTTTAGTCCAGTCATAATCGGGTTTAGTCCAGTCATAGCCGGGTTTAGTTGAGCTCAGTCATAGTCGGGTTTAGTCCAGTCATAACCGGGTTTAGCTGAGCTCAGTCATAGTCGGGTTTAGTCCAGTCATAGCCGGGTTTAGCTGAGCTTAGTCGTAGTCAGGTTTAGTCAAGTCATAGCCAGGTTTAGCTGAGCTCAGTCATAGTTGGGTACAGTCAAGTCTTAGCCAGGTTTAGCTGTGCTCAGTCATAGTCGGGTTTAGTCAAGTCATAGTCGGGTTTAGTCAAGTCATAGCCGGGTTTAGCTGTGCTCAGTCATAGTCGGGTTTAGTCAAGTCATAGCCACGTTTAGTTGAGATCAGTCATAGTCGGCTTTAGTCCAATCATAGCCAAGTTTGGCTGAGCTCAGTCATATTCGTGTTTAGTCAAGTCCAGTCATAGCCGGGTTTAGCTGAGCTCAGTCATAGTCGGGTTTAGTCCAGTCATAGCCGGGTTTAGCTGAGCTTAGTCGCAGTCGGGTTTAGTCAAGTCGTAGTCGGGTTTAGTCCAGTCATAGCCGGGTTTAGCTGAGCTTAGTCGTAGTCGGGTTTAGTCCAGTCATAGCCGGATTTAGCTGAGCTTAGTCGTAGTCGGGTTTAGTCAAATCGTAGTCGGGTTTAGTCAAGTCATAGCCAGGTTTAGCTGAGCTAAGTCATAGTCAGGTTTAGTCCAGTCATAGCCAAGTTTGGCTGAGATCAGTCATATTCGTGTTTAGTCAAGTCATAGCTAGGTTTAGCTGAACTCAGTCATAGTTGGGTTTAGTCAAGTCGTAGTCGGGTTTAGTCAAGTCAAGTCATAGCCAGGTTTAGCTGAGCTCAGTCATAGTCGGGTTTAGTCAAGTCTTAGCCAGGTTTAGCTGAGCTAAGTCATAGTCAGGTTTAGTCCAGTCATAGCCAAGTTTGGCTGAGATCAGTCATATTCATGTTTAGTCAAGTCATAGCTAGGTTTAGCTGAACTCAGTCATAGTTGGGTTTAGTCAAGTCGTAGTCGGGTTTAGTCAAGTCCAGTCATAGCCAGGTTTAGCTGAGCTCAGTCATAGTCGGGTTTAGTCAAGTCTTAGCCAGGTTTAGCTGAGCTAAGTCATAGTCAGGTTTAGTCCAGTCATAGCTAGGTTTAGCTGAACTCAGTCATAGTTGGGTTTAGTCCAGACCAACTATCCCCTGTTGATGGGGTCGCTGTCATCCAGGATGGGAATGTGAACCAAGCCCCTGTTGTGTTCTCTATACTGTTAATAATCTGGATGACCCTTTTCTTCTTTGGCCCGGAGAACATGCCGTCCACAATTCCCGTAATTCAATACATACACAGTCAAGCCACATTATTATGACCACCATAAAATATCCAGAGTGACCACCATGTGTCACACTGAGAGCAGCTAGATGCGCTAGAGCTTCTGAATAATCTGACCTTGACGTGTCCTCCGAAGGTGTCATTGCTGTAATACTGGCACCAGTTGTTAGCGTAGCAGGAGCGCTCCATCTCTCCCTGGATCAGGATGTTCCTAGACAGCAGAGCCACCTCCGCCCGCATGTCCACTCCATCCACGATCTCGCCCATGTGAGTGAACTGCGGCTTCCCTAAAGAAAAGAACTCAACAGTTCATACAATGCTGGTTTATAGGAACTCTATGAGCTAAGAGGCTACCACAGACCTCAACACACATTAGCTGACGGACGAGGCTGTGTCTGAACAGCATTTCACAGGCTTTGCACACTTGTGGCATCTTTAAACAAGCTCTTAAATATTGATTTAATAATCCTTTAATAATACAACAACCTTTACAATTAACATTTAACCGTAATCCTCAGTTCAAATGTGTCCAGTAGGTGGCGCCGACGTCTTAATAGTCAGGCTGAAGCCTAGCTGCATGTGTGGAGGGACCCTCCATCCTGAGTTGGGATTATAGAATATGTGAGTTAGGCCCTCTCACTGAAACACAGCTTCCATTAGTCATTTCTAGTTCAGTTATAGTCCGGTTTTGTCCAGCCATAGTCAGTTTTAGCTGAGCTCAGTCATAGTTGGGTTTGGTCAAGTCATAGCCAGGTTTAGCTGAGATCAGTCACACCCGGGTTCAGCTGAGCTCAGTCATAGTCGGGTTTAGTCCAGCAATAGCCGGGTTTAGCTGAGATCAGTCATAGTTGGGTTTAGTCCAGTCATAGCCGGGATTAGCTGAGATCAGTCATAGTCGGGTTTAGTCCAGTCATAGCCGGGTTTAGCTGACATCAGTCAAAGCTGGATTTAGCTGAGATCAGTCATAGCCGGGTTCAGCTGAGATCAGTCATAGTTGGGTTTAGTCCAGTCATAACCGGGTTCAGCTGAGCTCAGTCATAGCCAGATTTAATCCAGTCACAGTCGGGTTTAGCTGAACTCAGTCATAGCCCGGTTCAGTACAGTCATAGCCCAGTTTAGCTAAACTTAGTCGAAGCCAGGTATAACTAAGTTCAGTCAAAGCAAGATTCAGCTAAGCTCAGTCATAGCCAGGTTTAGTCCAGTCATAACCAAGTTTAGGGGAGCTCAGTCATAGCCAGGTTTAGTCCAGTCATAACAAGGTTTAGCTGAGCTCAGTCATAGCCAGGTTTCGTCCAGTCATAGTCGGGTTTAGCTGAACTCAGCCATAGCCCGGTTCAGTACAGTCATAGCCCAGTTTAGTTAACTCAGTCATAGCCAGGTTTAGTCCAGTCATAACCAGGTTTAGTGCAGTCATAACCAGGTTTAGCTCAGTCATAGCCCGGTTCAGTACAGTCATAGCCCAGTTTAGCTAAACTTAGTCGAAGCCAGGTATAACTAAGTTCAGTCAAAGCAAGATTCAGCTAAGCTCAGTCATAGCCAGGTTTAGTCCAGTCATAACCAGGTTTAGGGGAGCTCAGTCATAGCCAGGTTTAGTCCAGTCATAATCAGGTTTAGCTAAACTCAGTCATAGCCAGGTTTAGACCAGTCGTAGTCGGGTTTAGCTGAACTCAGCCATAGCCCGGTTCAGTACAGTCATAGCCCAGTTTAGTTAACTCAGTCATAGCCAGGTTTAGTCCAATCATAACCAGGTTTAGTGCAGTCATAACCAGGTTTAGCTGAGCTCAGTCATAGCCAGGTTTAGTCCAGTCATAGTCAGGTTTAGCTAAGCTCATTCACAGATGGATTTTGCTGCTTTTAACCAGGGCTGGGCTTAGCTTAGCCATAGCAAGGATTAGCTAAGACCAATCATAGCCAGGTTCAGCTAAGATTAGTCATAGTCGGACTTAGCTGAGCTCAACCAGGGCTGGGCTTAACTCAACCATAGCCAGGTTTAGCTAAGCCCAGTCATAGCAAGGTTCAGCTAAAATCAGTCATAGTCAGGTTTAGCTACAGTCAGTGAAAGCCAGATATTAAGATATTAAGTCGGATTAAGCAGAGCTCAGTCATAGCTGGTTTTAGGAAAGCTCAGTCATAGCCAGGTTTAGCTAAATACCTTCACAGCCGGGTTTAGCTAAGCACATTCATAGCTGAATTTAGCTGAGCTTAGTCGTAGCCAGGTTTAGCTGAGCTCAGTCACAGCTGGGTTTAGCCAAGATGAGTCATAGCAGGTCAGTCATAGCCAGGCTGAACTCGGGTATACCAGAGTTTAGGTCAGTCATAGCCAGGCTGAGCTCAGGTATAGCAGAGTTTGGGTCAGTCATAGCCAGGCTGAGCTCAGGTATAGCCGGGTTTAGGTCAGCCACAGCCAGATTGAGCTCCGGTATAGCCGAGTTTAGGTCAGTCATAGCCAGGCTGAGCTCAGGTATACCAGAGTTTAGGTCAGTCACAGCCAGGTTAAGCTCGGGTATAGCAGAGTTAAGGTCTGCCATAGCCAGGCTGAGCTCAGGTATAGCCGAGTTTGGGTCAGTCATAGCCAGGCTGAACTCGGGTATACCAGAGTTTAGGTCAGTCATAGCCAGGCTGAGCTCAGGTATAGCCGAGTTTGGGTCAGTCATAGCCAGGCTGAACTCAGGTATAGCCGAGTTTAGGTCAGTCATAGCCAGGCTGAACTCAGGTATAGCCGAGTTTAGGTCAGTCATAGCCAGGTTGAGCTCAGGTATAGCCGAGTTTGGGTCAGTCATAGCCAGGTTGAGCTCAGGTATACCAGAGTTTAGGTCAGTCATAGCCAGGCTGAGCTCAGGTATAGCCGAGTTTGGGTCAGTCATAGCCAGGCTGAGCTCAGGTATAGCCGAGTTTGGGTCAGTCATAGCCAGGCTGAACTCGGGTATACCAGAGTTTAGGTCAGCCATAGCCAGGCTGAACTCGGGTATAGCAGAGTTTAGGTCAGTCACAGACAGGTTAAGCTCAGGTATAGCAGAGTTTAGGTCAGTCATAGCCAGGCTGAACTCAGGTATACCAGAGTTTAGGTCAGTCATAGCCAGGTTGAGCTCAGGTATAGCAGAGTTTAGGTCAGTCATAGCCAGGTTGAGCTCGGGTATACCAGAGTTTAGGTCTGTCACAGCCAGGTTGAGCTCAGGTATACCAGAGTTTAGGTCAGTCATAGCCAGACTGAACTCGGGTATAGCAAAGTTTAGGTCTGTCACAGCCAGGTTGAGCTCAGGTATAGCCGAGTTTAGGTCAGCCACAGCCAGATTGAGCTCAGGTATAGCCGAGTTTAGGTCAGTCATAGCCAGGTTGAGCTCAGGTATACCAGAGTTTAGGTCAGTCATAGCCAGGCTGAGCTCAGGTATAGCCGAGTTTAGGTCAGCCACAGCCAGATTGAGCTGAGGTATAGCCGAGTTTAGGTCAGTCATAGCCAGGTTGAGCTCGGGTATAGCCGAGTTTAGGTCTGTCACAGCCAGGTTGAGCTCAGGTATACCAGAGTTTAGGTCAGTCATAGCCAGACTGAACTTGGGTATAGCAAAGTTTAGGTCTGTCACAGCCAGGTTGAGCTCAGGTATAGCCGAGTTTAGGTCAGCCACAGCCAGATTGAGCTCAGGTATAGCCGAGTTTAGGTCAGTCATAGCCAGGCTGAGCTCAGGTATACCAGAGTTTAAGTCAGTCATAGCCAGGCTGTGCCCAGTCACAGATAATAGCAGGGTTTAGTTCTGACATAGTTGAGTTTAGCTCAGTCTTAGTTTGCCTGGGCTTAGTTAAAGCACACTGGTTAAGCTCTGCTCCTATGGTTTAAAAAAAAGTTTATTTATAACATTTAATTGTGTTTTATATACCAATGCATAACAATATTTGCTTTGTGGTGCATGTGGTGTGCAGACACAAAGTTAACATCAACGCTGTTTCATGTAGACCGAGGGAAGCCCCCTGTGCCAGCCCCAACAAACACCAACCCACTTTGATCAAAAAGCCCCTGGAGACCGCAAGGCCCAGAATATAGTATTCACTGACAGCATCCGTGTTCATAGATAAACAGCAACCGGCAAACATCCCCACCCTTTTCCTGTCCCAGAGGAAGACGCAGTACAGTCAATATCATGAGAACAAGTCCTTATCTCCACTGTCAGCAGCTGCCATTAATTAGATTCATGTAGAACCTAAAAGAAGAGTATCTGCTGGAGCGCCAGAGGCACCAACACCGCAAAGCTGAGAAAAAATTCTAACAATCCAGCTGTAAACACAGAGAGGCTTGATGAAAGCAGTGAAACAGTCCAGACCAGGATGTGTTTCTCCTCCCCTATAAAAGATATCAGCTCTCACAAACCACAACCAAACCAACACCACATGCACACAGACCGACAAACACAAATAAATAAACATCGAAAACACAGAAATCACAGCGTTACTGATCCACCACTCACTCGAAAACAACACAGCCAGAGTGATATGAGTTTCCTGGTTACTGATACTGATTTCAGGAGCCTAAAGATTTAAATTCTGAATTGATTTCTATTATTTCTATTTTTATTAATTCTAAATTGATTTGTCAGATTTTAATCTCCAAGTAATTGAGTACATTACTAACTGAGATGGCTGGCAGCTCTAAACTCTCCTGAGTGAGGCTTAAATAGTTTTCACTTGCTTTTATATTCTCAATACGGCCAAAAGTATGTGGACAGCCCCTCTAATTATACAAACCTATTGTTAGTAGATGCACATAATCAAGTACACAGACATGCAGTCTCCATATATAAACACTGGCTGCAGACTGGGTCATACCAAAGAGTTCTGTGATGCCACCTTTGCCACAAGCCAGTCTGAAATGTCTGCCCCGCTACAGCAGTCTATAGAAATTCACAGCTACCTGTCTTCTTTTACTGCCTCTGGAAGCAAGATCGACACAAGAACCTATGCATTAGGAGCTTCATGAAAAGGATTTCTACACCAACCAGCAGCACACAAGCCTAAGATCTATATGTGCAATGCCAAGTGTCGGCTGAAGGGGCGTGAAGCACTGCGCCGCTGGACTCTGGAGCAGAGGAAACGTGTTCTATGTAGGTATGAATGAAATTTGGTAGTCTAATAGAGGAGAAGCCCCTTCTGCTGCAGTCCCTGTGCACTAAGCCAGCTTCCTAAATACATGGCTTGATGAGTTTGGTGTGAAGGAACTCCAGTGGCCTGCACAGAGCCCTGACCTCAACTCCACTGAGATGAACACATTTGGGATGAAATGGAACATTGATTTGAAACATTGGAAGACAGGACTTTCCATCCAACATCAGTGTCTGACCTCACAATTGCTCATTTGGGCACAGACACACTCCACAATCTTTTGGAAAGCCTTCCCAGAAGAGTGAAGGCTGTAAAAGCTGGAAAGTAGGGTTGGAACAAGGGTGGGGCGGGGCTCCATATTAATGAATACAGTTTTGGAATGGGACGTCCAACAAACTCATATGGGTGTGATGGTCAGATGTCTATGTATATTTGGCAGTATACCTACACTAAGTGGACAAAAGTATTGGGACACCTACATATTACACGTGTAGGAGCTTCAATGGCATCCCATTCTAAATATGTAGGCGTTAATATTAGGGATGTGTATTAGCAAGAACCAGCCGTCACTATTCAATATCGCGATATATTGTGATATTGATTTTTCATATCCTACTATTAAAACACAACACTATACGAACAGGTATGCCAATGCTTATGTCACTCTACAATAGCATTGCGTCCTTGTGCTGCTTGTTAATGTTGGAGTGGAGTTGAAAATTGATTACGGCACTGCCATCTAGTGGTCAGAGGTTTAAACACAACACACAATGATTTACTGTCTGCCAGGAATCTGTGTATCGATACTGTGTTTTTGAGTATTACCAAATATAATATCCTGATATTCAATATTTTCTTATACCCCTAGTTAATATGGAGTCAGGAATTTTTGCCTATTTATCCAGAAGACCATCTGTGAAGTCAGACAGGTTGAATGAGAGGCACAATCTCCACTCTAGTTCATCTTTTTTTTGTGTACTGGGGTTAAGGTCAGGGTCCGGTCAGGGGTGTGGGGATTGGAATGGGGTGTTCAGCAATGCGATGGTCAGGTGTCCACATTTGGGACAAGGGATAAAATGCTCAATGCAGGTGGACCACCACCCAAACTCTCACCTTGTATTCGGACCTGCCTCTTGGTGCAGTGAGGGCAGGGCAGAAGGGTGAACTCCTCGGCCTGGTGCATGGAGTAGTCCGTACTGGCCACCACGATCCGCTCGCCGGCCCTCCAGCTGCTGACGTCATCCTGCAGGTTCAGAACCACCTGGTCCACTGCGTCCACCTGGAACCCTGAGATGGGGAAACCTGCAGGACAGAAACAACTTCAATTACTAAAATACTTTAAGCAAGCACGAATGATATTGGATTTCAGTAATCATCAGGCCTAAACCATTTCATATGACAATAAAAAAAGTAGTGACGCAAAGAGTTCCAGAGCTGAGAGAAGAACAGAGAAGTCTGAGGAGAACAAAGAGGACATAAAAGTGGTCATAAACAGGGTCTTGGAATGAACTACTGATGACTTGCAACAACAGGCAACAGATTTCCAATAGGAAGAAACACATGTCAAACAGATACGAGGCACTAAAGCAGATTGTGGAATGAAATTCGGAGGCCTCAGGGATTTCTGAGAGTGGTGTGGGAGGGGGCTGTGGAATGCTTGCTGCTACACCTTCACACGCCCGTCTGAAAATTCCTCCTCCCTTATGAGCACGCAATAAATAGATTAGGATTCTTTTAGGGAAGGGAAGTACAAAACAACACCCTGCAGCTGAACATGGTCATCCAGTAAACTCCCTCTATATCTTTACACAATAACTTCATTCCTTATTTATCAAAAACCTCTCAACTGGAGCTCTACCTTGCTTGGGTACATATTGAGATCATATATTTGGTCCTGGAGTTCTACCAGCCTGGATGATCCAGATCCACCACACCTGGTTCTAATGTTCAGATGTCCTTGACTTTTATTACCTGCATAAGGTACATATCTCAGTCCTTAATCAATAGTCAAACTGCCAAATCAACCATGGTCAGAAACTACTATAGGACCATAACTGAGCACTCATAAGGGTAGACCTGTTCGGGTTATCTATTCCTTAGTCCTTAATCAATGGTCTGTTTCTGAAAATGATCTCATAACCAAATCAACCATAGTCAGAAACTGCTATGGGTCCAGAACTGAGCCCTGGTTATCCATCCTTTAGTCCCTAATCAACGGTCAGTCTCTGAAAATGGTCAACTGTCAAACAACAGTGGCTGGAAACCAACTAATGATAAATGAGGTGGGTTGATACACTATGTAGCACGAGATAAGGTCTTCCTCTTACGTAAGCGTTGGGAAAGTCAAAGGATTTTCCAAAACTAGTCCTTAATCAATAGCCATTTTCTGAAAATGGTCAAACTGCCAAATCAACCATGGTCAGAAACTGCTATGGGTCCAGGACTGAGCAGCCCTAACTATAGCACTCCATCCCTTAGTCCTTAATCAATGGTCAGTTACTGAAAACGGTCAAACTGCCAAATCAATTATGGTCCGAGACTACTACAGGACCAGGACTGAGCCCTGGTCATCCATCCTTTAATCCTTAATCAATAGTCAGTTTCTGAAAATGGTCAAACTGCCAAATCAACAGTGGTTGGAAACCAACTAATGATAAATGAGGTGGGCTGATACGTTATGTAGCACAAGATAAGGTCTTCCTCTTACATAAGGGCTGGGAACGTCAAAGGGTTTTCCAAAACTAGAGAGAACATGGAACTCCTAACAAGACCTAGTGAACCACCAAAACAGCCATCATCAGATTTCATCTTTGAGAGAGAGAAGAAAACCAAGCTCCACTCTTGCTTCAGAGCTGGTAGAGTATACACTAATGTACTGTATAGTACTGGGCAAAAGTTTGAAATATTAAACAGTATTAATAGAGTAAATAGTGCTTTTACATACATCAGTTTGTTTATTTAACCCTTTCCAAGCTTCTCCTTCTATAAAGAACCCAGTATTATTTACAGTTCTCATCTAATACCTGCTTTGACTGCTCAGTACTTCATTAAGCTAAATCAAGATTGCTGCTGAAGGAACTGAATACATTCGTACAATGTCTGGGGCGTCCAGGAGAAATCTGGAACTACACTTTGTTCTTCAAACTGGAGCTCAAGATCTGATCTACTTCTCTCACAATAAGATATTCATGTTACTTTGTATTGTATTTATGCTTATTTACATCTGTTCTAATCAGATCTGGTGGTGGAAATACACTTATTGATCAGATAAAGGCTTTGAAACTATCAGCTTAGGTGCCTAGGACATCTACACACTCATGCTTAGCCATAATCACATCAGAGACGACTACAGCTTCAAACTGCTGCTAAGAGCTCTAAGAAGCAATCCAAGCTCATAATAGCTGCGACAAGAGCTCAAATATGACAACTTATTGCACAAGTCACATTCCCAGACCATCACAGACCCCATTTTCAGCAGTGTGGTCAATGCAGGCCTTGTGAACATTCGTCCCGTCACTACAAGCACTCACGCTAGTCATTCGCCGATAATAGCCACACACTTGGTCGTCCACCACCCAGCCCAGTCTGAAACACAGAGCCGCCTTTGTTTCCTCAGCAAATGAAATGAATGGAAGCTCGCTGGAGCCACTAAGGTCACTATTCTCGGACCCCGGAGACAGAATAGCTGCTCGCAGAAACAATGTGCCGCTGTCCAAAGAACAACAAGCATCTCCAAAATAGGAACTTTTCAGGAGAGACTAAAAACGTTCTAATGTAAGTTCACAGAAAGGGGGTTTTCTATAAAATGATTTTTGGAGCATTTCTATTGGTCCGTTCATTATAAACCTATACAGAAATGTAGCCAATCAGAATAGACATGTTGGCTTCATTGGGCTTGCACTGAAGTTAGAAGGCTACATAGAACTTCACAGTTAAAGGTGAGTTTTGATGATATTGCGCCATTTTTAAACAATTAGCACTTTCTAAAGATAGACCGATCAGCATTTTTGAGGCTGATATCGATTGCTAATCACCTTTCAGTGTGATGGGCCGATAGCTGATACCGATCAAGGGCGGGGCTATATGCCACGGCAGGGATACATGTAGTTATTAGCGCAAGCAAGTCATGAAACATGGTCGAAACTGGTTTAATACCAATTTTAACAAGCTCATATGAAACAGTATAGTATTTTTAACTAAATTAACAGTAAATAAACAAAGTAAATCAAACAAATGTCTCCAAAACTGCAATCATTACATTTAGACCCTTAATTTAAAACGAAAAAAACTAATTAAATACATGCAGTCAAAACTTAAATTATTAAATGTAGATCTTGAATTGCTGCTGCTGTACTGTTCGTACCAGTCAGATCTGGTCTGCACGGTTCTCTGGGTTATTTGTTTTGTGCTAGCTCTGCTGTTTGCTGATACTCACTGTATTTCACTGTAGTGGTGTACTCGTAAATGCCGTATCAGGTTAGTAGTGTTAAATATCTTTGTTTTGGTTCCTCAACAAGATTGATTTTACTAATTTTACAAAACGCAGTTTGTTACGGTAAAAATTCCAGACGGACAATGTTTTCTATCAGCACACGCCATAAATGGCATACACTGTTCTCGCAAAGCCACTGCTTTAGTCAGTCTGTGGAAAATGAAAGGGTGTATATTTCCATCTAGTGGTTCAGATAGGAATTGCAGGGAGCTGGCTGGAGGGCTCCTCTTCCTGAATGAAACGCTAGCTTAGGCACATTTGTTTAACGCCATCGATCGGCTCTCGAGATCGGCTAAATTGGAGAATTTAGTAAAGGTTAGAAAGTATCTGTATGAAACTAAATGGGAGCTATAAGATATAAATAGAAGAAAAACTTCATGGAGAACCTTGGTCTGCTAGCTTGGGTTTAAATACTGGGATCTGCTGTGACATGGACGTCGTAGGAGTCATATGACGAGTCTGGCCAGAGATCCATCGGCCAGCTAATGTTAGTACCAAGCTGAAGCTAAAGGTAGCCTGATGGCCTAGCACTGTGGACCACCAGACAGCTAAAATGATCCGTTTTCTTTTTAAATTAGAAATATTAATTAATACTGCAGACATTTCAGACATGCTGGGCGTGTGAAATCCCTGCCTTATATTAGCCAGCTGGTAAACAGCCAACCTGGAAACCTGGCTTTCTCCCAAGATAGATTTCTCAAATGGTTGACCGGTGTTCATCAGGTTCTGACCACAGAACAGTTTAATGTATTGTGATACTGACTAAATATGAAAATATAAAGTATAAGATCTTTTGGAATGCTTCACTATTCCAGCGTGACTACAGGCTTCATAAACACATGGTTTGATGAATTTGGTGGGAAGGAACTCCAGTGGCCTACACAGAGTCCTGACCTCAACCCCATCAACACCTTCCAATTGGCAGCAAAGACTTTTCATCAAACATTGAATGTCTGACCTCACAAAAGCTCTTTTGGGCAGGACACACTTAGTGGAAAGCCTTCCCAGACGAGTGGAGGCTGTAATAGCCGGAAAGGGTGGGCAGGGGGGATGAGGGTGACTCCATGTAAAATGCCTATGGTTTTAAAATGGAACGTCCAACAAGCTCATATAGGTGTGATGGTCAGATGTCTGTGTAAATCTGGACTTATCACCCAACCCTAAAGCAGACCACTTATATGGTATCCAGAGTAGCTGCTGAGGTATTACTAGACCATTTTTAAGTTGGCTGCTAAGGTGTGGCTTGACCACTGCTATGTTATCCCAGATGGGTGGTCACTGCTATACTGTCCCAGGTGGGTGGTCATTGCTATACTGTCCCAGGTGGGTGGTCACTGCTACAGTATACTGTCCCAGGTGGGTGGTATTGCATTGCTATACTGTCCCAGGTGGGATGGTTGCTAAGGTGTTTTTGAGCTACTGTTGTGGTGTTCCAGGTGGGTGGTCATTGCTATACTGTCCCAGGTGGGATGGGTGTTAAGATGCTTTTGAGCTACTGCTGTTTTATTCCAGGTGGGTGGCCACTGCTATACTGTCCCAGGTGAGTGGTCATTGCATTGCTATACTGTCCCAGGTGGGTGGTTACTGCTATATTGTCCCAGGTGGGATGGTTGCTAAGGTGTTTTTGAGCTACTGTTGTGGTGTTCCAGGTGGGTGGTCATTGCTATAATGTCCCAGGTGGGATGGGTGTTAAGGTGTTTTTGAGCTACTGTTGTGGTGTTCCAGGTGGGTGGCCACTGCTATACTGTCCCAGGTGGGTGGTTACTGCTATAATGTCCCAGGTGGGATGGGTGTTAAGGTGTTTTTGAGCTACTGCTGTGGTGTTCCAGGTGGGTGGCCACTGCTATACTGTCCCAGGTGAGTGGTCATTGCATTGCTATACTGTCCCAGGTGGGTGGTCTCTGCTATACTGTCCCAGGTGGGATGGGTGTTAAGATGCTTTTGAGCTACTGCTGTTTTATTCCAGGTGGGTGGCCACTGCTATACTGTCCCAGGTGAGTGGTCATTGCATTGCTATACTGTCCCAGGTGGGTGGTTACTGCTATACTGTCCCAGGTGAGTGGTCATTGCATTGCTATACTGTCCCAGGTGGGTGGTTACTGCTATATTGTCCCAGGTGGGATGGTTGCTAAGGTGTTTTTGAGCTACTGTTGTGGTGTTCCAGGTGGGTGGTCATTGCTATACTGTCCCAGGTGGGATGGGTGTTAAGGTGTTTTTGAGCTACTGCTGTGGTGTTCCAGGTGGGTGGCCACTGCTATACTGTCCCAGGTGAGTGGTCATTGCATTGCTATACTGTCCCAGGTGGGTGGTCACTGCTGTACTGTCCCAGGTGGGATGGGTGTTAAGGTGCTTTTGAGCTACTGCTGTTTTATTCCAGGTGGGTGGTCACTGCTAAACGGTCCCAGATGGGATAGGTGCCAAGGTGTTTTTGATCTACTGTTGTGGTGTTCCAGGTGGGTGGCCACTGCTATACTGTCCCAGGCAGGTGGTCATGGCTATATTGTTCCAGGTGGGATCGGCGCTAAGGTTTTTTTGGGCTACTGCTTTGGTATTCCAGGTGGTTGCATTGTATTCCAAGCTGTATTGGTGAGAGAACCCATTACAACCTGTGTAGGGGCTGCCTATGTACACATGACTGGGATCAGGACCACCCAATCTACATCAAAAAGGAGACCTATGGCCTTTTACTGGGCACTGGACAGTTATTCGCAGGACATACTGAGTACACAAGACCACACAAGAGCAAGAAGTCTACGTTTCAGGTGAATGTGTGACGATTCAGACATGATACTACTAACTAGTACATAAGCTGTGCTGTTTTATTTAAGGTGGTTTAAGGGTGTACCGTTTCTCCACTCGCTGTAGGCGGCGACAGAGAAGCGCACACCGTCCACTGTGACAAAGTCTCGGCGAGCGAGAGCCCTGCCGCCCGTGTCGTGGTTCTCGTGCTCTCGGGTGTCCTCGGTGCTCGAGCCGTTTCCTCCGCCCACCACCGCCACCAGGGCCCACGCCTGTCTGGGAAGGAGACAGATGGAGGTTACTCATTCAAATGTTCAAACACATACATAAACATGCACAGGACTCAGGCTTAAACTTTCTGGGCCAGAGCTGCTTATGTCACAACGTTGGTTTGCGGTATTATGGCTACCTTTTGGCCACTTTACCAAATTCCATGGAGTTCCATGCAGATATAATGGAACGTATGAAGGATTCTTGAAGGTTGTGACAACGTACTGACAACATTGCCACCATGTTATCACTACATTGTCAGATAACATTCTCTCAAATTTCAAAAGAACTAAATTTCAACACTGTGATAACGCTGTGGGCACCAAGGCTTTACATTGTGACAACGTTATGACAACATAACTGTGTTCACAGGGTTTGTACTGGTGCAAGGGTGTGCACGCCATGTTGCAATCGTAGTGCCTACACCATTCCCTGGCGTTCACTGTGGGCGGAGCTTTATTCAAACCACTACTGTTCCTTCAAAGCCGTAGAAGTTCTGAAATATCCAAAGCTCTGATGCTCTGATTGCAAACTAGACTGATGTTGTGCTTCTTATTCGTCAGCTTCATGTTGGAATTCTCCCGTTCCACCTTAAATGGTGCAGCAGTTACTTTCTTACACAGTAGACTAGAGTGATCCTCTGCTGCCAGGTTTGTTTGACAGGCCAGATGTAGCATTTACATGTTCTTGTACCAAGCTCAGGCTCGATTAGCGATCACACTAGTCAAACAAACTGGACTTTGGGGGTCAAACATGTTTGGGCACAGTACAGGTGGTCCAATGTGAGTCAACCCGTAAATAACCATTCCTCGTTTCGATTCTGATTGGATGTGTAAATGGAATTGTCAGTTCTTGTTAAATCAGTTGTTCAAAAAGAGTGATTTAATGTGAACTGAACACAAACACAGCGAAGGAATATATTGGGCAGGGGACCCCAAGACTTCTGCTGCAATTCAAACCCCTGCTGTGAAGTTGTTTTCCTAAAAAATAACCCTCTTATCAGGCGAATGAGATCTACCAAGACCTCATTTAACCTTATCACACCCTCAGCTACAGCTACGTGAACCTCTTAAGAAATCTCCAATAGACTGGCTTATCTGGTTTCTGACACACTGTGATCTATTAACTCATAGGTTCATCTGTTTCACAATATGTACTTATCATGAGATGTACTCATCACAATGTGATTGAGGCATCACAATATGTTCTTCAAAAACTGTGTTCGCACAATCGAGAAAAAGCAGCAGATGTGAGGAAATGTCCTGCTATTAGAAGCGTTATGGCCTGAGAAATGTTCTCTGGACCCACTCATCCATGTGGAAGACACTCTCAACCGATTTGGATATGAATCAATGCTTACAGGTTACGTACACCATATATGCTGATTGTCTTTTCTGGGGCGGATGGAATCTTCCAGCAAGACAGTGCGACACGTCACATGACTAAACATGTCTCACACTGGTTGAAAGAGCTGAGCAAGTCTTCCAAGTACTACCCTGGACCCCTAATTCCCCAGACTTGAACCCAATTGAGCATCTGTGGAACCACCTGGATGGTGGTGTTGGCTCTATGGATCCTCCCCCATATGCCCTCCAGCAGCTGTGGGAAGCAACGCAATGCACCTACCAGCACCTTATTTAGTCTTTGAACATGCTGCCCATCCGGGTGTGGCTATTGCTTAGTTGTTTTTTTTTTTATTCCTCTTCTTGCTTGACCAAATTAACCATTACCACTTGTCCTTGGCCAAGTGCTCATGTTCAGACACTAGCAGTAGCAAAAAGTCTTACATACTACGAACAAAACTTCCACAATTTATCGTCTTGTTAAAACACAATAGTTAAGTTACTACTGGAGAACCCAAGTACTTGTGCAAGCCTCAACTCCCATCATCCTCCACAAGTCAAAAACACAATTGACAACAGTATAAATATTCATTATGGACAGAATTAGAAGCCCAAGATACTACAACTACAATAAACATACTAGCTTAGGTTAGGAGTGCTGGAGCAAGACAGCATGGCTGTTCTGATTTAACAGGCTAACTCACTGATCCATCTTTGTTAAGACTTCTGGACTGGCTGTGATACAGTTTCCAGGCTCCCCAAGGCCTTCAATTAGGTTAAGAAGAAGTTCTAATGTCTCCAATTCCACATGCATTGCGTTTCTACTACAGGCAGAAAGTCTGAAAAACTGGTCCTACAAATCAGAAGTTGAGAAAAGTCTGCTGTAAGTAAATGGAAAGCACTGGCCGGCATCACACATTACAATGCCTATGACTAACTGGTCTCTTCTTTCCTTCTAGAAGAAATAAACTGCTCACTGTCTGGCAGCAATAACAAACCATAAGTGAGGGTCAGTTACACTGTGAAGGGAACGACGCTTTTAGGCGGGAAACATCTGAGAATTACGTAATGGTGTGACTTCCGAGGGCCTTGCTTAACAAATTACAGTTGAGGTAAAATTTGTCCATCCGCTGGCCTTTTGGTGGACACGGCTTGAGGCCCAGGCTCTTAGGTGTCAGAGTAACATGATCTCCAGGATTATTTTAAACTTCCATTGAGCTAACACATGTTCTGACCTAGTTCTTAAGAAGTGACTCATCTCGGCCTCATAGCTGGCTAGTAATAACAAGCCCCGTCCCTCTCTCACTCCGACACATACCAAATGCTGACTTCAGTCTCTGGCAAAGCAGGAAGTCAAAACTGTGACTGAAATGAACGATGACGCGTCACTTTCCTGTGAACATCAGGCTTAAAAGGAAAATAATCCCTGATGCAAGTGTTTTACAGGCTAGTTAAGCTCCCCGAGCTTCTGGTATTAACGCTACTGCTGGAGAGGCAGCGGTGGCCGCGGCTACACATGAAAATCACTTCAGCTGGGGTTCGTTTCATTCTCGTCTCTGTTTCTGGGTTGCAAGCTTGAAAAGTTTCTCTCATTAACTGTTCTTTCTAGAAAAAGAAGAAACAAAAAGGTTACCAGAGTTCAGTTCAGTGTCCACTAATTGCCTAACGTCCAATAAGGCTAATAAAACTCAGGAGCTCAAGTCTCAGTACTAATTAAGCCTCAAGACAGAAGCTAATAAAACAGTAAAAGAGCACTGGGATCGGGGGGGTGGGGGGGGGGGGGGGTGCTCTGTCAGACCCTCTGTCCTCCAGCGTTCCTGAAAAAGGAGCAGTCTAGCCTAAAACTGGCAACAAATATAAGATTTCCAGTGTTTAAGCTCAGCATTGTATCCCTCAACCTCTATGATTTGAAAGAAAACATGAATTGATATTATTTTTATCTCGGTAGATATAGAACACAACCACTGCTAATCCCTGTGCTAGCCTAGCCACTGAGCTATAGGCTAACAAATGCACCAAAGCTAGCATTAGCATAGTTACCTCAGTTCCTGGTTCTATATTAATGCTTCATGAAATGAACACCAGAGACAACTTTTTATTCTATCAGCCAGCAAGTAGCAAGCTTGCTAATTTAAGGTTTTCACTCGTCTGCCTCTTCTGAGGAGTCATTTATGTTATTTTAAGTAATTCATTCTCTATATGTTAGTAAAGACATTTAGTACAGTCATACGACGTCTGTATTATGTTTGGCTTCCTAGAAGCAACATTAGCTATCTAGATTCTGTCTGCAATAACAGACTAGCGGCTAATTCAGGACAGGAGGACTCATAAAATTCAGGTGGCTGGCTGTGCTGTTGATCTATGCTAACAACATTTTGTACAGTTTTATTGTTAGCAGTCTGTCATACAGTATTTAAAAGTGTACAAGTCTGTTTGACTTTACCTAAAACTAATAACTCAGCAGTTTAGTGAGGGAACTAGCCACCACCGGCCACATTAGCCTTGTAGCTCCAGTTTATAACTAAAGAATTTCTCCCAGTCAGCTTTCAGAACCAACACGGTCACTGACAAGAACCTGAGACAAGCAAACATGGAGCGCTGGCTAAAACGCAAATCTCCAGCATCTGAAATTGAACCCACTCAAAAAATAGCACCAGAACCAGAACGGACTAGCTGCAGCGCTGGTGACGTCAACAAAGCTAATCCACAGGATTTACAGACAGGTGGCGGTACCAAACTAAAGCAGCAGTCCAAAGATAAGTTTTAGGCCAACTGGCCAAGACTACATCCTTGGCTCGAACCTAATAAGGCTGATTGGGCTAAAAATGCGATGGCTAACTGCTTACTTTATTGCAAAAAAACGAACTGGCTAATTCAAAATTTAGTCATCTGGTTAAATTCATGAAAGAGATGGAGTGTGCTTCTTTCAAAAACCTGAAAACTGAAATGTCAAGTTCTGGAAGCTACCTTAAGGAGAAAGGTGTAGCAGAAATGAACCAAGCTATCGCAAGTGCACGTGTGGAAGATCTATGCAATAGGTGAAAAGATCAGGGTAGAGAAGAACCAAGAGACAAGTTACAGTGATGTATATAGTTCAGCGAATATCTTAAGTTGGTTTAAGGGATTTCCCACCCTTTTTGAAAAATGAATGTCAGGCCCTGTGTATGAATTTGATTTTACAAGCTATTCCTTCAGTCCTGCTTCTTTTGACAAATATAAGACGAAGCCCACGTTCTTCAGGTTTTGACATGTTGCCTTGTACATGGTGTGTTAAATAAACAATGGCTGGACCCAAAGAAATCGCCCCAAAAAGTCTGGATCCACGTACTTACATTCAAGGTAACAGTATTTTCCTTCTTCTGTAAAGCTGTTACTTTAGACATACAAGGTTTAGAGATATTGCTTAATAACCTTTGGTGTCGACACTTGACCACAGACATATGGGCCTTTATGGAAAATGTTATGATTACAAATCTGCTGGTTCTATAGAAATATTTGCTCATGTTAGATGATCATCACACTTTGTGGATGATTTGTACTGTTATTTATTCACTGGTCACTTTTCAAAACAACAGAAATATCTATTGTGAAGAGTAGCCAGAGTCAAACACCTCTAAACCACTCAGAGTTCTAGTCATACAACAATCTGAGGTCTGGTCGTCTAGTCTAGCACAGGTAAGTAACCAATTACTTAAATTATGCATGGACCTACCCTGGTCAAGAGCCCCCCAGGTCACTAATGTGGTGCTCGTGTGAGTGGATCAGACACTCCTACTACTTGCTGGTCCACCTTGTAGATGTAAAGTCAGAGACAGTAGCTCATCTGCTGCTGCACAGTTTGTGTTGGTCATCGTGTCAAATCACTGACGGCTCAAACGCCGCAGGACTGTTTAACAGCTTCAACGTTCCACTACTGAGGATAAATGACTTCTGCCTCTCGGCCATAAAACATCAAACACCTCCTTCCACCAATCACAGCTCTTTGTTTCCTATCTGAAATAACGTGACGTTCAGACGATGGCTTATCAGGCGGGAGGTTGGATGGCAAGGCCCGTTTTCCAGCCACTTCAAAGCAGAGCAATAACGTCCATTTCCTGTAGGACAGTAAGAAGAGTCACCTGGGTGTTCAGCCGAGTGCTCGGACGGATAAGCGGAAGGCCTTGGCTCAGGGGGCTCATTAGCTGGCTGGAAAGCGGATGACCCAGAGTTCCAACGTGGCAGATGAACAAAGCTTGTGCAGGAAAACACAGATGAAATGGGTTTTGGGTTGAACTAGAAGATTTGAGGGTTTCTGGTGGGAGTTTAATAGAGGGTCAGTGTGAAGGTCAGTATCAACTATTGACTTTGTGTCGACTTTAAGGGCGTTTTCACACCTGTAGTTTGTTTCACTGGTCCAGATCAGTTAATGAGTTTGTTTACCTGGAGTGTTTCCTCCTTGGTTAACTTTGTTTTCACACAAGCAAAAACCGAAACGCACCACAACAAACCACGTGAGCACGTCTCTGATTGGTCAGAGCTATCTGGCGTGCGAGCAAGAAAGTAAACACAGGGAGAAGATCCGGTTTTCCCAAACTATTCACATTTCTTGAGACAGAGACAGCATCTGTTCATAGCTGTAATAATAATCTGATAATATACCAAACCCATCTGCCGCATCCCATAATGCAAAGCACACCTGGCTGCAGGAGATGTTCAGATCAAACTTGTGGAGGTCACCTAATACTTGGGTCGGATCGAGGACGGATCATGTTCTCACCACAAACAAACTGCTCTGGAGTTCGTTTGGAACTGGACCGAGACCTGAGACCACCTCCTCTCGAGGGTCTCGGTGCGGTTGTTTTGGTCCGCACCTGAGTGCGATTACTGTTTTCACACCTGCCAAAACGAACCACACCAAATGAACCAGAGTCAGTTTTAACCGGACTAACTAGTGTTGGTGTGAAAACACCTTAAAAGGTTCTGAGAGAACGATAAAGGCGTCCAGTACGAGCAATGGGCCTATTTTAGGTAATTGTGAGGCAGCACCTACTAAGGCTTCAAATGTTTGTCCTAATTCCTTTGGAACCAGACTGGTCAGGTCGGGTCCGGACAAGGTCAGACGCCATTTCTCAAAGGACGTGAACACTCCTCCAACCCTACTGCTAACAGGTGTATCAAATCAAGCACATAGCCATGCAGTCTCTCTGCTGAGCTTCCTTCTCTTTAAATGATGCACACATAACCAGCCTTGACCAAAAACATATCTAATATGTTCTATACATCCCAAATATTATGTTCTATACAGGAAACATGTTTAATACATTTGTTTAAATTTTGGTGCATCCATAAATTTATTAACGACTGTTATTACCATTACTGCTACTCCGGGTGATGACAGTCCTGTTTAAACCAGTTTTAGATAGTTGTGTGGTTTTCAGATCAGGTTCCAATTCAAAACTTGGGGATGCGGTTTAAGTCAGATTTACACTCAGTAGAGCAGTTCTTTAACTAAACATAAATAATATAATAATATTTTAGCCTCTAAAGAAAGCGATATCAGCAAAAAAGTCATAGTGGATACACATACAATACAGGTGACAATCTCAGATATGGTGCCAGATGTACTTTATTGAGGGTTGTTTTTAAAAACATATTAAATATAATTAAATTTAAAATTATTTTTCAAGTGTGATGGTTAAACAAGACTGAATGCAGACATTACTGCATGATTATCTCAGTAGGACTGATTACTTAAGGCTGCTTGCTAAATGGGGGTGTACTGAGCATTTAAAATAAATTAAAAGAAAGCAGGAAAATATATTATTGGGATGTCAAACACACGGATATGCTCAGAGAGCAGCGCTGAGTAGTGTTGGTATATTAGCTGTAAACAATTTGTGAACGCTTTAGATAAATTTGATCTAAAACTTCATCAGATTTTCACTTTTGACACTTTTTGACACTTTTTGTTCTCTTTAGAGGTTTGAGGTGCTCCTTCCAGGCCGGCGCTATAGAGTGCCTCTGCTGGAAATAAAGGAGCTTTTGTTGCTAATGCTTTCTAATATATTAACAAGTTGCAATAATATGTTTCAAGGTCTTTATTTTATTTTATTTTATTTTATTTTATTTTATTTTATTTTATTTTATTTTATTTTATTTTATTTTATTTTATTTTATTTTATTTTATTTTATTTTATTTTATTTTATTTTATTTTATGTGTGTTGTATGGTGGTGAAACCAAAGGAAAGTTTTCTGCTTTGGCAGGACAATAAACCTTTATTCTATTCTATTGTAATATATACTAACTTTTAGGCCTTGTGTAAAGTTTTAGGTCACATTTCCATAAAAATATAGACAATTCTAAAGGTCATGAACTTTCCAGCACCAACGTAGCTAGAATAGCGTAGCGTATGACTGTACAATGAGTATTAGCTAATAATCAAACATATCTCATAAGTAATTGTGACCACTTCTGGCTTGAACTTCAATGGTTACCTGCATCGAACAATTCAACTACTAATCTTTGTTCATTTTAATGACAATATGAACTAAAAGATAAAAGATTTCTGGTCTAGTGGCCTCTCATTTAGTTCTCTCCTCTTTTCAGGGTTAATTCACAGGTGACTGCTGTTCGGGTGATTGGCTGCTTGTTGCTCTGCCTGTGTCGTCTATTGGCTAGTCTTGATGACTGGAGATTTAAAGGGTCCTTTGTTCCTACAGTCTGCTCTTTTTCCCATCCGGGCCGACGGGCTACTCCAGTTGGCTGCCCACCAGCAAGGCCAAACTTTAGTTTTTCTTATTTTTGTAAAGTCATATTAAAGCAGGACAGGGCTGAACTGACATGTTTGTTTATATTAGGACGTGTGGGATTTGTCATTCTTTAACCAGGTTTGTTTGAATTTATATAACCCTGAACTGTAACCACAAGTAAGTTAACTAAAAAGAAAAGGTTGCTATAGAAGCATCCTAAAATCTAATAGAAACAGACTTTTGCCTTTACTATTTGCGTAGTTGTGTTGATTCTGAGGGAGTATTGGTTGATTCTGGTCTGGGGTTAGGTGGGTGGTCAACTTAAAATTATATCTTAACCCCTAGAAGATGCAATAACTGTAAATGTAATCAATCAACCCACATGTTCAGTGTCCACAGACATGTAGGTGTTTTCTGGACATCAACAGTGTTTTTTGTATATGTCCAACAAGCTACTGTCCAATGAAACAGCTTTTTAAAAGAACTGGACTGTACCAGCCAACAGCCCCATGTAACTCTACTACTGCCCAGATAGGAAGCTGCTCTACTCGTAAATCTCACAGCACGATGAGGAATCGTGTGCTAGCGGTAACTGCACAGGAGGGAACCGCACCCCGCATGGGGTTGAGGCTGTGGTGGTGGCGGTTGAGAGGCAGGGGGGGGTGGGGGGGGAGCGTGTGGGGCTCAGCCTGGCTGGAGTATGTTGCGTAACTTTGTAGACACGGTGCCAGATGTTTCTGTTTTCATAGGCCGAGCTGGCAAAGCCCAGCGCCAAGCGAGCCTTCAAAAGCATCCATACAGGAGAGTTACGACCACACAAACATGGAGAGACGGGGGGGTGTAGGGTGTGGGGTACGCAAAGACCTGAGTAAGAAGGAGATCTGTTCTCAACCATAACCCTGAAAGCCTATTTCATGCTAACCGTTTTTCATTTCAAAGCCTCGACAACCAAATATAAGATCAGACAGAATCCTTGACAACCAACTATAAGATCACACAGAAGCCTCGACGACCAAATATAAGATCACATAGAAGCCTCAACAACCAAATATAAGATCAGACAGAAACCTCGACAACCAAATATAAGATCACACAGAAGCCTCGACGACCAAATATAAGATCACACAGAAGCCTCGACAACCAAATATAAGATCACACAGAAGCCTCGACAACCAAATATAAGATCACACAGAAGCCTCGACAACCAGATATAAGATCACACAGAAGCCTCGACAACCAGATATAAGATCACACAGAAGCCTCGACAACCAGATATAAGATCACACAGAAGCCTCGACAACCAGATATAAGATCAGACAGAAGCCTCGACGACCAAATATAAGATCAGACAGAAACCTCGACAACCAACTATCAGATCACACAGAAGCCTCGACGACCAAATATAAGATCACACAGAAGCCAAGACAACCAAATATAAGATCAGACAGAAGCCTCGACAACCAGCTATCAGATCACACAGAAGCCTCGACGACCAAATATAAGATCAGACAGAAGCCTCGACAACCAACTATCAGATCACACAGAAGCCTCGACGACCAAATATAAGATCACACAGAAGCCAAGACAACCAAATATAAGATCAGACAGAAGCCTCGACAACCAAAAGTAAGATCACACAGAAGCCTCGACAACCAAATATAAGATCACACAGAAGCCTCGACAACCATGTAAGATCACACAGAAGCCTCGACAACCAAATATAAGATCAGACAGAAACCTTGACAACCAGATATAAGATCACACAGAAACCTTGACAACCAGATATAAGATCACACAGAAGCCTCGACAACCAAATATAAGATCACACAGAAGACTCGACAACCAGATATAAGATCACACAGAAGCCTCGACAACCAAATATAAGATCAGACAGAAACCTTGACAACCAGATATAAGATCACACAGAAGCCTCGACAACCAGATATAAGATCAGACAGAAGCCTCGACAACCAACTATAAGATCACACAGAAGCCTCGACAACCAAAAGTAAGCCAACCAGTGGTGTTGAGGTTCGGTACCGTCCTGCAAACACCAGCAGCTTCTATATTTGATGTGTCTGTATCTCCTAAGTATAGTAAGTATAGTGTTGAAAACTCCTGTTTTCCTGTATTGTCTGCTGCATATATATATATATATATATATATATATATATATATATATATATATATATATATATATATATATATATATATATATATATACACACACACACATATACACACACACACACACACACACACATTACACACACACACACACACACACACACACAAGCATAAACATGTATTATCCATTTAGGTTCAGCTGCTCGTTGCTCAAAGTGGAAATATTTGTTTTGCACAGTTTTTTATCTTTTATATTGAGTTTGCAATAATAACAGGCACTAACTGGAAAACTGAGTTTTGGCACTGAGCCAGGCATTTCTTGGTACCAGGCTGCATCAGTGCGTCAGTGAGCAGGGGGAGTTAGAAACCCTCTGTTTTATTATTATTACTACAACATGTTACACATATTAGTATTACCACATTTGTTCATTTAAGTCTTCATATATATATAAAACATAGAAAACAGGAACTTTACAGGAGAGGTCAAAAACACTCTTAACTTTCAGTGTAAGTCAGTGGAACCAGAATGTTAGATATTTTTCCAAGTGATTTTGAAGCATGTGTATTATATATATATATAAATATAATTTTCATGCAATTCACAAACAATATTGTCCATTTCACAATTAATGTAAGTGGATCAGATGATTTTTAAAGAATAAAAATGTTTGTATTAAAGCCTATTTTCATATAGAGGCTTATTTTGCATATAGTCAATCCAAGTTAAGGATGTTATTGGACGAATTGGTTGTTAGGACAGTCTTGCTCAATTGTGATGCACAGCTGAAAAACATTCTACTAATAAGTGAGTATAAAAGGGAACAACATTCTAGGTTAGTTTAGTATCTGAAGATCAGCAGTTGATGGCTTGCTGACCGACTCACAATGTCCAGAAAGAAACAACTTTCTTTAGAGACCCGTCAGTCCATTGTTGTGTTAAGGAAGAAGATACTCCATTAAAACAAGAACGTTTCACTGTGACCCCAAACAGCCTACATTCTCTCCCGAGGCCACACAGAGACGCAGCGTAAGTGTTTTCTGTTAGTAAGATTAAGCAGGAATGATTTAATGGAAGGCTTAAATGAACAAATATGGTAATACTTATATGAGTAACATGTTGTAATAATAATAATAATAATAATAATAATAATAATAATAATAATAATAAAACAGAGGATTTCCAACTCCCCCTTTAACTGACGCATTGCTGCAGCCTGGTATCAAGCAATCCCTGGCCCGGTGCCAAAACCCAGCTTTTCCCAGTTAATGCTTGTCATTATTACAAATTCAATATAAAAAGATAAAAAAAATAAAAGAATAGGAGAACAAAGAAAACCGAACATTTCCACATTGAGCAACAGCGTGTAGGAAAAACCAGCAACTGACCGCTGACCCTGAATGGATGATGCATGTTTGTGTGTGTGCATGTGTGTGTGTGTGTGTGTGTACTCATGACTGTGAAAAGTGTGAAAGGGTGAGTGTTTTAGATCACAGTGGGAGTAAAAAGCTTGAGTCGGATTTCCTGAATGTCACTCCTCACTGTGTGAACATCCTGTCCGTTCCTTCCTTTCCAAGCAGTTACAAACCGCTCGGTTACATTCAACCAAGTTCAAACCTCTACACAACAAAACGGCCGTCGACGCGCCTCCTCCAGCCGGCCCGAAACCAGCTCGGTCCTCTCCTTCCTGCTGGCCTGGAGC
>CM038725.1:29577560-29625060 GCA_021613375.1 Megaleporinus macrocephalus | reverse complement strand
AAAAGATGGTAAGGACGAAGCATTTTCCAAACATTTTGCGGTAAACCATGCGCCTCGTTGGAATTTATCCTTGACAAGCTGGTCATTAGTGCAGCCTGTCCTACTCTGGAACTGTGGAGATGGGGACGGAAACACACCAGTCAGCTTTTCTGCACAAATCCTGGAAATGCGTCTCCCTGACCTTCCAGAGGTGTGTTTCCTGTAGGAACGCACATGCTGCAAACGCGGGGAGAGGATCCCGGGAACGTTTTCCACGAAATGAGCAAGCATGAGAAGATCCAAAGACTCTACCACGCTTTAATGCAGAGCTGTGAACCTATAAGCTCAAACAAGCCCCCGGGGGGCAACTATGGAGAATGTCTCAATTGGTTCCACATTGGAGGTCCAGGTAGTGAAGCGTAAGAGCAACACAGTATCCAGCACAGTTTTTGATCAAGATAACAAAAACCCACTGAACTGGGACAGGAGTGAAATAACAGGACACTTTCCACAAACACAACAACTTAATAAACTCTCTGCTACTGAAGCAAACACAATGGTGGTGGGGGGTCACTCCCCCGAGGTACGGGGGAGACAGAACAAAACAGTTACATAAACATCTGACAGGGTAATAAACACCAATTCTCTAGATACCAAATATCTGGAGCAAAGTACTGAACTACATACACCACTAATACACTAGTACTATTACCACTCATTGGCCACTTTATTAGAAACACCCACCTTGTACTTCCACTAACTGGCCACTTTATTAGAAACACCTACCTTGTACTTCCACTCACTGGCCACTTTATTAGAAACACCTACCTTGTACTTCTGCTCACTGGTCACTTCATTAGAAACACCCACCTTATACTTCTGCTCACTGGTCACTTTATTAGAAACACCCACCTTATACTTCTGCTCACTGGTCACTTTATTAGAAACACACACCTTATACTTCTACTCATTGGCCACTTTATTAGAAACACCCACCATATATTTCCACTCACTGGCCACTTTATTAGAAACACCCACCTCATACTTCTACTCACTGGCCACTTTATTAGAAACACCCACCTCATACTTCTACTCACTGGCCACTAACTCTCGGGCAGACTGCAAGTCGCAAGTGTAAACAAATACAATGCAATAATCAATGCAGCCTCTTCATTTATAGCCTCCAACTGATGCCATGGTTTGTTTCTCGTACAAAGGGGGGGGGGGTGTGATATTCATGGAAGACACTTGACAAGATACTTCTCTGTCCTGGCACCACCATGGTGGAACGAACTTCCACTGGCTGTCCGAACAGCGAACTCTCTCACGATCTTCAAACGCAGACTGAAGACCACCGTCTCTTTGTGAAGCACTTATAAACACTGATCTACTGAAGCATTGGTTTAAACCATAATTGTACTTGATCTTCTAGGAACACTGGATAAGTACTGCACTTATACTGTATGTAGTCTTGTATCTATTCTCTTCTCTGGCACTTGTTTATGGCAGTGTTTGAGCTCAAGAGTAGTTTGGATTTAAACCTGTTTTCTGATAGAAATACATACTCTGACCGAACACTAAGCACTTCTGTAAGTCACTCTGAATAAGAGGGTCTTCTAAATGCTGTAAATGTAAATGTAAATATAGCGAAACATGTCCCAAGATGTCCCAGCTCCTGAATGAGGTGGCAAAACTCTCCAGTGTTTACTTTGGAACGAGAAGAATCCCAATCAATGTCACCTTGTGGTTATGTCTTATACCTGGTTCACACTACAAGACTTTCTGAATGGTCAGGTCTTTGTGCCGTTCACACTACATGACTGGTTGCAAGAACCGTAGACTCATCTGGCTGCTGTCCAAAAACACGTTTTTGTCACGAGAACACACAAAAACTAAACGCATATGAGAGCTAGAGACACCACGTAGAATAAATGCTATTTACAAAACAGACGTCAACAAACCAGCGATACAAGTTCTCACTGAGCTGATCTGCAAAAAGAAGAAAAAGGTATGAAGATGGATGAAGGCATTGGGCCATCAGGGACTGTCTGTTCTGCAGAGAGAGTTGGAGGTAAATATTTTATCAATGAAAACGTATCCGCAGAGAGATTGCATGAACGGTGACACGGTTCTGTCTCTACTTGATCCCATTGGCTGTAGCTAGACGCTGCTGTTGACTCTCAGTCGACCACTCGGCGACAGCAGGGCAAGCGTCTTCCAGCAGTTCAAACTACACGACTGAGCGAGCGCCGAGCGAGCACCGATTTGCCTCCGAGCAGTGGCTGTTTCACTTGAGGACAGTCCAAGCTCCAGGTCTTTCTTATTGCAAGACGATGAATAAAATGTATTTGACTAAAACAAGAAATGACTTTTGGCCAGACTAATTAATGAGGTTGGCCTAAATTTGATGTTCCTTTGCAAATAATTAGTCAAGCCAGTAGCACTACCACTGCGGCCCACCCCTGACTTTCACTCACTGTCATTACTTGGAGCCTGTAAAGTGGACGTCATATGCCAATCATGTAATGGTATATATACCTGTATTTGAGGTCATTCACATAGGTGCTGCCCAGAAGCTCTTCAATGGTGATTTTGGTCTCCTTCTGGAGGCTCTTGACGGCTGAGTCGCCTACAGCCAGCGCCACGATGCGCCCGGACGGCAGCGTCCGTAGCAACTTGTCGAGCCTTTGGCTGTCGTTGAAAGATTCGTGGGTGTCGAAGCGCTCAGCGTACAGCACGGCGCCACTGTCCTGGTCCACCACTCGTAAGTTAATGCCCCTACTAAAGTTCCTCTGGAAAGTGTAACCTCCTGTGGCCAGGCCCGAGGCGGGAACCGTGCGGCTCAGGAAGGTCCAGGATGGCCGCTCGACGCCGTGGAGCTCCAGGGTGCCCCCGGCCCGCACGCCTACAAACTTGCGGCCAAAGACAGGGACTTCGGGAATCGTTGTGTCATCCGAGCGTCCTACCAGTGTGATTGTGGCCCGAGAACGGTAGCGGCACTTTGGACCACCGATGTGGAGGGCGCCCCCATTCTCGATGAGAACATGCCGCGTTCGCAGGGTTATGTTCTTCGAGCCATCCTTGTTGTCCGCAAAGACCACCACCCCTGCAAAGACAAAGAAGCTGTAAAGACACACTCCAGACATATTTGGAAAGCCTTCCCGCAAGAGTGGGGGGGCAATTCTATTAATGCACACTGCCTGGGAATGGGATATCCACAAAATAGTAGTAAAATAGTAGTAAAAAAAAATAGACTGGTAGTGTATCTAAAACGTTTGTCTGGTAGTGTATCTAAAACGTTTGACTGGTAGTGTACTAAAACGTTTGACTGGTAGTGAATCTAAAACGTTTGTCTGGTAGTGTATCTAAAACGTTTGTCTGGTAGTGTATCTAAAACGTTTGACTGGTAGTGATCTAAAACGTTTGACTGGTAGTGATCTAAAACGTTTGGCTGGTAGTGTATCTAAAACGTTTGGCTGGTAGTGTATCTAAAACGTTTGACTGGTAGTGTATCTAAAACGTTTGGCTGGTAGTGTATCTAAAACGTTTGACTGGTAGTGATCTAAAACGTTTGACTGGTAGTGATCTAAAACGTTTGTCTGGTAGTGTATCTAAAACGTTTGACTGGTAGTGTATCTAAAACGTTTGACTGGTAGTGTATCTAAAATGTTTGACTGGTAGTGTATCTAAAACGTTTGGCTGGTAGTGTATCTAAAACGTCTGACTGGTAGTATTTCGACTCAGAGGATCCAGTAATACTTGGATGGAATATGTGCATACTGCAAAACTTATAATTTTACGGACAAGAGAACCCAGTAAAGTTTCTTGTAAGAGTACGATGGCAACTACGGAATGAGAATATGACCTCAGATGTTTATTACCATCATCTATCTTTGCTATCAGCTCATAACTGGTAGCTACATATGTGTTGCAGTTAGCAATGGCAGCATGGTACTATTTATTGAAATTAAAATTTAACATTAAACCTTCAGGCAGGTCAGACTAAAAGTCCTTGCAGGCCAACTTCAGAATAGTTGGATCTGCATACTCACAGTCCACTGTACTACCTACCTTACAAGCCTACGATAACAGTGTACAATTCCAGATGGTTGCACATCTGTCACTGTACAATTTATCATCATTAGTCAGTTTTGGACCACAGGACTGACCACAGGACTGTCCAGATGTTATTGTGGTGGTAACATGGATGGTAACATACAATGCTGTGAAAACAAATCATTTGCTTCTAATTTTTCTATGTGGCACTAAACGGTTTCAGATGCTCTCACAAAACAAAAAAAGAAGAGGAGGAATGTGAGGGAACACAAAGCATCATCATTTCATTTACTTTTCACACTTCATTTCCCATCTGCCACCAAACTCCACCAAATGCCAACAACAAATACACTACCGAAGGATGGGGTTCAAGTCTGATGGTACTCTCCTGAAAGGGGGATTCCAGGTTTATGGGAGGTAAAAGTAAACAATAACCGGGAAAGTGAGGTGGCTCATAAAGGTGAAACAACTCCAGGAGTGAGGAGCAAAAGGGTGATCTATTGTGTGGCATGACGGAAAGATTGAAAGTACAGAAAGTACTGTAAAAAAACGAAAAGGAATTGGGTGGAAAAGTATTTACTCTATATGCAATAGCCCAGGTTTAAGCTACAGTCTAGACACAAAAATCACACTGACACTCACACAGACTACTACCAGCAGCTCGTTGGTTGAGCTCCGGTGAAAAACCTTCAGCTTTATGGTCTCCCCGGGATACTTAAACAAAAAGCCCTGCCCTGGGTGACCCCATCTCTCCCAGAGGGGGGGAAGCACTTAACTCATTGCAAGTGCACATCACCTTACTATGTACAATCAATATAGGTCTTTACTGGTAAGCATATTTATTATTCAGGTTCTCATGGAGGAGGGTGGCCCCTCCTATCCCCACATCAGTGGACCCTCTCAACAGGGGTAAGCTCTTGTTGACCTTCCCTTAGGACCTTCATTACAGAAAGCTTCAGAAGGCATGTACGTTTATGAATAGTCTTTTAAACACTCTTCGAGGTTGCCCTAGACAGGTACAAGGGCAGAACCCATCTGGACTTTGACTACACCACTCCAAAACATCAGAAGGGCCACACTCTTTGAGAGCTCCTCACCACACTCTTTGAGGGCTCTTCACCACACTCTTGACCCCACTCTCCTGGAGTGCTCTTCACCACACTCTTTGAGTGCTCTTCACCACACTCTTTGAGTGCTCCTCACCACACTCTTTGAGTGCTCCTCACCACACTCTTTGAGTGCTCCTCACCACACTCTTTGAGTGCTCCGGACAACACTCTGGAATGCTCTTCACCAGAACCTTAAGTGCTCTTCACCACACTCTTTGACTGTTCTTCACCACACTCTGAGTGCTCCTCACCACACTCTTTGAGTGCTCCTCACCACACTCTTTGAGTGCTCCTCACCACACTTTTTGAGTGCTCCTCACCACACTCTTTGAGTGCTCCGGACAACACTCTGGAATGCTCTTTACCAGAACCTTAAGTGCTCTTCACCACACTCTTTGACTGTTCTTCACCACACTTTTTGAGTGCTCTTCACCACACTCTTTGAGTGCTCCTCACCACACTCTTTGAGTGCTCTTCACCAGAACCTTAAGTGCTCTTCACCACACTCTTTGAGTGCTCTTCATCACACTCTTTGAGTGCTCCGGACAACACTCTGGAATGCTCTTCACCACACTCTGGAGTGCTCTTCACCAGAACCTTAAGTGCTCTTCACCACACTCTTTGAGTGCTCTTCACCACACTCTTTGAGTGCTCCGGACAACACTCTGGAATGCTCTTCACCAGAACCTTAAGTGCTCTTCACCACACTCTTTGACTGTTCTTCACCACAACCTCGAGTCCTCTTGACCACAACCTTCGAGTGCTCTTGACCACAACCTTCGAGTGCTCTTGACCACAACCTTCGAGTGCTCTTGACCCCACTTGTCGAGTGCTCTTGACCACACTCTTGACTGGATACTACCTTGCAGGAGTAACTAAATGGGCACACAGGGTAAGCTGGTGCTAAATAAGATTTGTTCCTCCAGTAAATGAAATGATCGATTAAATGCTGTAACTCTGTTTGAAGATCTGAGCTTATCAAGTGTGACGAATACGCAAGAACAGAAGAAATCCGATACTTTTTCACAGCCCCGTAATTTTAAACCCTCGTCCGTAACATCGGCAGACCAAGCCTCACCTCCTGCCTGGATAGTGAGGGACTGGAGCGTGGCGGAGCTGGCCAGGCGAAACCGCTGCCCTCCGCCCACCACCGCGGCCTTCTTCGGGTCGTGCCCCGGGTTCCAGTTGCTCAGCGTCAGGTCATGATCCGGACAGTTCTCTACAACGAGCAGAAACAGGACAGATGTTACTGCACAGGAAGCTGATTTTGTGAAACGCACTGCTGGGATTAGGAGCTCAGGATGCTGTCAGAGGATGAGAGAGATTAATTAGAAGTTTGCTCTTGTTTTGTGGGCCAACAGGAGACCTTCAACTGTCACAGGGCTAAACTGGGATTCAGAACAGGCTTATCAGGATTATCATGTGCTCACAGAAGTTAAGCCTTATTGGGAGAAGCACAGTTATCTACAAAAATACATCAACACACGGAGAAGCCTCACCTGTAATTTTCTAAAGATCTTAATAAATAATCTATCATCATGTCCCCCTTTGACTTCTACCATGAGCTTTACAGCTTTCCATCCCGGAGTGAACCCCTACCCTGTTTCCGGATACTCTAAATGCATATGGACCTTCTTCTTCAACATGTTCACATACCCAGTCTGAGTCCCACCAAATAGACAGACTTCACCATTGGCCCACTGGTGCCTCACCTGGATCTTAACAGTATCTAGAGCTTGGCGATATGGTGTAAAAAGATCAGTGGTGGCAGCATGATACGACACGTCCTCCTACAGCTCTGTAGTGATTCTTAGGCGTGTGTTGTTACGCAGTTGTGGAACTTCAAAAAAATATTTGCGGCTTGGTGGCACGAGGTCTAAAACTTTTCTACCATGTTCTACCAAAACCGAACCAATTCCAGATCACAGAGGAGGTTGCTGTTTTATTGGGGACAAATTCCGGCTTTCCCCCATTTACTACCATGTTGTTTATGTATGTCTATGGCAAGCGCTCAGGGGGGTGACCACTCTGAACTACGGAAGCCCAAAGGGGGGCTTTGGTGGCAGAAGGTAAAACTGAGAGAAAACCAATTTTCATAAAAACACATTGTCCTTAACAGTAAATTCTAATGAATTGATAAAATTGATTTATCGCCCAGCTGTAACCGTATGTAAGTAATAATGTAATGAAGTCAAAAGTCCAGAACTGCTGCACCTTATTCAAACGCACAGCAAGTTGTGTCGTATTTCTCACATTCTTAAAACATTGATTGTAAACTGCAGCATCTCACCATCCAGAACGTCTCCAGACATAATGCTAAGGACCAGGATGAGCGTTAGGAGGAGCCCCCCGAGCGAGATTGCCGAGCAGATGTAGGCATTCCTCCTCTGACGGTTCTGAGCGTGCTCCCTCTGGCTCCGGGCCTCGGACAGGTGGAAGGTTGTGGGGCGTGCAGGAGCCGGGGCCAGGGGCTTCAGAGGCGGCGGGGGCAGAGCTTTGGTAGGAGGCGGAGACCGAACAGGAGCGACCCTGCCCGGGGTGTAGCCTGCAGATCCGTTAGACGGGGCCATGAAAACGGGGAGGCGACCAGGGCCATTGTTCACCTGCATGGTCCAAGCGTCTGCCACTGTCTAGAGGACAAACAACAGAAGAACATTACAGAGGATAAGCTTGAGTCACTGGTCCATCACTTAAACGGTTACAAAACATAATACTAGGGCGTCATGAACAGAGTAGCTTGATTTTGAGTATGGCCCAACACCTTAGACCAATCTCATCTCTTGGTTTCATAGACAATGCAGCCAGTTCACTTTAGATTAGCTAAGCTACCATTTAACACTACTGGAAAATGACCTCATCTTGAATATCATGCTATTTTTGACTGACGTGTAGGGATGGGCTATTCCCTATTCCCTATCTGAGTGGCCAAATAAACATATTCCACCCATGTGTATTGTAGAGGAGCTCACTGATGGTATAGGACCTCAATGCTGGACAGAGAATGAAAATTTTAGAAAAAAAACAAGCATGATAGTGGCTAAAACCGGCCATACACTACATTCTAACAGATTTAGAAAATACTGGAGGGCCTCCGATCACTACAGAGCTGGATCAGAAAGCTAAAGAGTCACACTCTCTCTCACTCTCACACTACCAGATCATCAGCACCCTTAATCCACCTACAAACGAGCTGCTAACCCAGAAAATCGCTTCAGTTCAAACTTGAATATAATAATTGGGCTAAAATAGTCATACAGCGTAGGACTAGTCAAGCTAAACCCACCCCTCAATGTCTGAATGCAGCTTTCAATCAAACACCAGTCACTCACCTTTGTCTGAGATATCTTTTAAATGAGTGATAAACATCAGTTAGTTAGAACTGAGCCTATGCTGTGCAGCACCAGCTGTCATTAGCTTAGTAAAACACTACAGTTCTAAACCCCACAGAACAAGCTACATTTTGGCTTCTATTACAGTCACCCCACATTTACTCTCTCAGACTTCTTGATTTTAATCATTTAAACCAGTTTCCACAGAGCAGAGATTTAGTCAGAAAACTGTATTGTGGTTTGTGGCACTGTTTGGGTGCATAGCCTGTCTGCTAAGCTAGTCAAACTACAAATCTACAGCCCCAGCTGCTCAACTTCAGTCCCTCAGACTTGAAACGTCATTGTTTAAACTTGTGTCAGCGCTTTGTGTCACATTCTGTGAGCAGAACTGTTATCATGCCAGCTAAGATAATGCTAACCAGCACCTCATTCCTAGTTAACAAGCAAGTGTTAGCTTGAAATGAGGGAACGACAGCTGCTAAGCTAGAGATTAAGTTAGCTGATCAAACTACAAATCTACAGCCCCAGCTGCTCAACTTCAGTCCCTCAGACTTGAAACATCATTGTTAAATCTTTTGTCAGTGCTTTGGGGAACTGAGAGAACACTGTGGTGAGCAGAACCGTTATCATGCCAGCTAAGATAATGCTAACCAGCTCCTCAATCCTAGTTAGCAAGCGAGTGTTAGCTTGAAATAAGGGAATGACCGCTTGAAAAAAAATTTAGTACTGCCTTAACTTATTTGGTGTGAGCCAACTAAACTTTTTAAACACAACGAGGCAGCAACAAGCAACATTTATATGAACTATGAAATCATATATTCATATTGTGGGAGTGCAGAATGTTAGGCAACACCAGGTTACTGTGGTAATATTTCTGTATTGTATTCATTTTACTGCATTTGTAACTCTCTACAAATCAATACTCTACTTCTGTAGACTTAACATGTTCACATGTATGCTAAAAAATATGAGATATCCACACTGGCCAACAATTCCCATCAGTGCATCCCTAGTGAATAGGCTATTCATAACGATGCCTGCTTTCTGCATTCATTAATTATTATTTCTGTATTATTAAGTCAGTAAAAGCTGAAATACTTTTTGAATCGTAACCCACCAGTAAAAAAGTAGAACACGACTGTATGTTCTACATGCTTCTGGTGTTATTTAGCTGAAAGTAGGCAGCAGAAAACAGACATAGCTAACACACTAGCGCTGATTTAAACTGTACTTAAATCAAACAAATGGTTTTACTAGTGATGAAAACTGATTTCCTACAGCAGAAAGCGCAGGCCCACTGAAACAGTTTCTGCTGCAAATTATCCAACACTTGTAAAACATCCAACAGTTATATGTAATAGGGCTGTGCATTAGCAATAACTTGGTGATACAATATGAATTGTGATACACGGTAATGATTCAATATATCGTGATGTACTGCAAAGTGATATATTGCATTTTTTCTAATCCTTTCATTGTAATGCTTACAATAGCATTGCGCCCTTGTGCTGCTTGTTAATGTTGGAGTGGAGCTAAAAATAGATTGCAATACTGCCATCTAGTGGTCAGAGGTTTAAATACAACACACAATGAGTCACTGTCTATCAGGAATCTGTGTATGGATACTGTGGTTTTGAGAATCGATACAGTATCACCAAACATACTATCCCGATATTTGATATTTTGATATTTTCTTACACCCCTAACAACTTTGTGGATTCTTTGAGGGGCAATACAGAAGCTGAGTATAAAGAAGAGGCAAAACACTTAAACACTTCAACACTACAGGTTTGATTCCACCTCAAAACGTGCCCTACATTCATAGAACTCAGCAAAACCACAGCAGCTAAAGGAAAAGACCCTGAGCACATCGCCATCTGTAACCCCAGCTTTAAAAATAACACATACATATATAAGTGCAAAACTTTTAGGTCACTTGGGGACATGATTATATATAAAAAAAACTATTTTCCAGACAGGAAGCTTTTATTTACTCAGCAAAACTCTTTATTATTTAATACTTAAACAGTATTAATAGAGTAAGTAGTGCTTTTACATACGTCAGTGTGTTTATTTAACCCCTTCCAAGCTTCTCCTTGTAGAAACAACCCAGTATTATTAACAGTTCTTTGACTGCTTTGACTGCTCAGTGCTTCATTAAGCTAAATCAAAATTGCTGCTAAAGGAACTGAATACAGATAAAGACTTGTAAACAATCAGCTTGGGTGCCTCAGACTTTTACAGAGTAGTATATGTGCAGCCAACATAACTGCAGTCAAAGTGCAACACATAACTAAATAATAATGTTGAAGATGCTGGAGTTGTAGACTCATACTGTACATACTGTAGTATTTGCAGTAGCTTGAAGTTACGGTCACTGTTATTGCTACTGGTTTGTTCTACTTTCTTCGGTTTTAGGTTTCGCCCTAGTATGAGTTTTCAGTTTCGGTCAACATTATAGCTGATAAGTGATCCATTAACACAGACCTCCAAACTTCATGTGGCTTTCAGATCAGCTCAAAAACAGAGCGTAGAGTTTCCATGGCCGTGCAGCTGCATCCAAGCCTTGCATTAACAAGCGCAATGCAAAGGTGTAAAGCACACCACCACTGGACTCTAGAGCAGTGGAGACATGTTCTGTGGAGGGACCAATCACAGTTCTCAGATGGACGAGTCTGGGTTTGGTGGTTGCCAGGGGGATGGTACTTGTCTGACTGCATTGTGCCAAGTGAAAAGTTTGGTGGAGGGGGGATTATGGTGTGGGGTTTTTTTTTTTAGGAGTTGGGCTCGGCCCCTCGGTTCCAGTGAAAGGAACTTTTAATGCTTCAGAGATTCTGGACAATTTCATTCTCCCAACTTCGTGGGAACAGTTTGAGGACGGCCCCTTTCTGTTCCAACATGACTGCACAAAGCAAAGATCAGTGTTGACTGATGACACTTATCAAGAACGGTCAAAACTTCCCATAAACGCTCTCCTAAAACGTTTCTGTACATGAATAAATGCCGTTTAGACGTTTCTGTACGTGAATAAATGCCGTTTAGACGTTTCTGTACGTGAATAAATGCCGTTTAGAAGTTTCTGTACGTGAATAAATCCCGTTTAGAAGTTTCTGTACGTGAATAAATGCCGTTTAGACGTTTCTGTACGTGATTAAATGCCTTTTAGACGTTTCTGTATGTGAATATATGCCGTTTAGAAGTTTCTGTATGTGAATAAATGCCGTTTAGAAGTTTCTGTACGTGAATAAATGCCGTTGAGAAGTTTCTGTATGTGAATAAATGCCGTATAGACGTTTCTGTACGTGATTAAATGCCTTTTAGACGTTTCTGTACGTGAATAAATGCCGTTTAGAAGTTTCTGTACGTGAATAAATGGCGTTTAGACATTTTTGTGCGTGAATAAATGTCGTTTAGACATTTTTGTACGTGAATAAATGTCGTTTAGTTGTTTTCGTGCTAGAATAAATGTCGTTTAGACGTTTCTGTACGTGAATAAATGCCGTTTCGACATTTTTGTACATGAATAAATGTTGTTTAGATGTTTTTGTACGTGAATAAATGTCGTTTAGACGTTTTAGTACGTGAATAAATATCGTTAATACGTTTTTGTATGTAAATAAATGTTGTTTAGGCGTTTCTGTACGTAAATAAATGGCGCTAAGACGTTTCTGTACGTAAATAAATGTCGTTTAGACGCTCATGTATATGAGTAAATGTCGTTTAGACATTTTTGTATATGAATAAATATCGGTTAGACGTTTTTGCATAGGAATAAATATCGTTTCAATGTTTTTGTATAGGAGTAAATGTTGTTTAGACATTTTTGTATATGAATAAATATCGGTTAGACGTTTTTGCATATGAATACATATCGTTTAGATGTTTTTGTATATGAGTAAATTCCATTTAGATGTTTTTGAATATGAATAATATCGTTTAGATGTTTTTGTATATGAGTTAATGCCATTTAGATGTTTTTGTATATGAATAAATATCGGTTAGACGTTTTTGCATATGAATAAATATCAGTTAGACGTTTTTGCATATGAATAAATATCAGTTTGACGTTTTTGCATATGAATAAATATAGTTTCAATGTTTTTGTATAGGAGTAAATGTCGTTTAGACGTTTTTGTATATGAATAAATATCGTTTCGACGTTTATGTATGTGAATAAATGATGTTCAGATGGCATTGTTGTGCGACAACGTGAAGCGCTGTTCCTCCATGAAGTGACTTCTCGGATCAGATTTGAAAGGGTGACTCATTCGAGTTTATACAGCCGTATAATCTCTATAAAGAATGCGTCCACACGCCTCCTTTCGATAGTGAGGTTACGCAAGCATTACTTCAGCAGAGCTGTTATGGCTCTCTGGTCGTGCGGTTGGTTTTTGGGGCTGCAGCGTTGCAGCGTGCGCTTGTGCTGGGGGCTCTTTTGTGGATTTTCACATTTTCAAGCTATTTACACAAACACATGGCACCAATTAGGCTAAACAGAGAGGAGAAGAGAGAAAGAGAAAGAGAGAGCCCACCCCCCTCAGGGCGAAGGGAACACACTCGTTCCCAAGTATTTCCAGCTCTGAGAGAACCATCTGCCACCAGACTCTCCTGACGTGTTTACCGACAGGATCCTGCTCTCAGGGTCCCGGTTACAGCCCCTGTTTGAAAGCAGATTCCAAAAAGCTACTGAACAAATATATCCAGTGCTCCGGAAGCGGTCTAGGGCCTCGCGGGCTGCGACCCACCACGCGGGCACACGGCTCAAAAATAACATGCACGGCCAGAGTCCCGCGTCCTCCTCCGGTCCGGCTGCTGGGGGTAAATGAATTCCAGCAGGCTCCGCTGCAGCTCCTCTCCACAAATCAACAAGAGACTTAATGAGAGCAGGGCAGGCGGGGGGATGACACGGCCGCCTCAAGGGGAAAGGGCTGTCACAAGGCCTTAATAACACACGCCCGAGAGCCTGAGGGCTCCATCCGCTGCCAGTTACCTCATCCCGTTCCGTCTTACGGCCCAACTCAGGAGTTAGTGCGGTTCAGGAGACAGTGGGGGGAAGCCAGTCAGGTACAACCACAAATAGCAGCTTACAGTGTAACACGCTGACCAAGCTGGACTACTGAAAACAACAATTTAGGCATACGAGATAAACAAAGATCTCAAAATCTATACATTTCTGTCCATGAATATATGTTGTTTAGAAGTTTCTGTACGTGAATAAATGCCGTTTAGAAGTTTCTGTACGTGAATAAATGCCGTTGAGAAGTTTCTTTACGTGAATAGATGCCGTTTAGAAGTTTCTGTACGTGAATAAATGCCGTTTAGAAGTTTCTGTACGTGAATAAATGCTGTTGAGAAGTTTCTGTACGTGAATAAATGCTGTTGAGAAGTTTCTGTATATGAATATATGCCGTTTAGAAGTTTCTTTACGTGAATAAATGCCGTTTAGAAGTTTCTGTACGTGAATAAATGCCGTTGAGAAGTTTCTGTATGTGAATAAATGCCGTTTAGAAGTTTCTGTACGTGAATATATGCCGTTTAAAAGTTTCTGTATATGAATATATGCCGTTTAGAAGTTTCTGTACGTGAATAAATGCCGTTGAGAAGTTTCTTTACGTGAATAAATGCCGTTTAGAAGTTTCTGTACGTGAATAAATGCCGTTGAGAAGTTTCTGTACGTGAATATATGCCGTTTAGAAGTTTCTGTACGTGAATATATGCCGTTTAGAAGTTTCTGTACGTGAATATATGTCGTTGAGAAGTTTCTGTACGTGAATAAATGCCATTGAGAAGTTTCTGTACGTGAATATATGTCGTTGAGAAGTTTCTGTATATGAATAAATGCCATTGAGAAGTTTCTGTACGTGAATATATGCCGTTTAGAAGTTTCTGTACGTGAATATATGTCGTTGAGAAGTTTCTGTATGTGAATAAATGCCATTGAGAAGTTTCTGTACGTGAATATATGTCGTTGAGAAGTTTCTGTATATGAATATATGTCGTTTAGAAGTTTCTGTACGTAAATATATGTTGTTTAGAAGTTTCTGTACGTGAATATATGTTGTTTAGAAGTTTCTGTACGTGAATATATGTCGTTTAGAAGTTTCTGTACGTGAATAAATGCCATTTAGAAGTTTCTGTACGTGAATATATGCCGTTTAGAAGTTTCTGTATGTGAATATATGCCGTTTAGAAGTTTCTGTGCGTGAATATATGTTGTTTAGAAGTTTCTGTATGTGAATATATGTTGTTTAGAAGTTTCTGTATGTGAATAAATGTTTGGACATTTTTGAATATAAACATTAAGATGATTCTGTATGTGAATAAGTGTTTGGATGTTTCTGTATATGAATAAATGTTGTTTAGATGTTTCTGTATATGAATACATGTTTGGACATTTGTGTATATAAGTAAATGTTAAGATGTTTCTGTATATGAACAAATGTTATTAAAATAATTATGAATATGAATAAGTTGTTTGCGTATATAAACATGAATAAATGTTAAGATGTTTCTGTATATGGATAAATGTCGTTTGGAAATTTTTGTATATAAATAAATGTTAAGATGTTTCTGTATATGAATAAATGTTGTATAGATGTTTCTGTTTATAAATAAATGTTGATTAGATGTTTTTGTATATAAATAAACGTTAAGACGGTTCTGTATATGAATAAGTGTGGTTTGGACATTTTTGTATATAAATAAATGTTAAGGATAAATATAAACAAAAAATGTTAAGATGATTCTATATATGAATGAATGTTGTTTGGACATTTTTGTATATAAATAAATAAGATGTTTCTATATATGAATAAATATTGTTTGAATGTTTCTGTACATGAATACATGAAGTGCTCCAAATGACAAAATTATTGCTTTGTAATTATTTAGGACACAACCAGACTTGAACAGCAGGCTTGATTTCTCTGAAACATGTTAGATGGGTGTTGGTGAGATGAAAGCAATAACAGTTAAAATAACAACAGATGCATCTAATGACACAAGCAAAGTTGGTTCAGTTGTTGTTAATCTGCATATTAAAGGCAGATTCTGGCTTCAGTTCTAAACCGCTCTAGTCTTTACACTGAGCAACTAAATCTCACGGGTTGGTTGCATTTTCAGTGGAAGCCGTGAAAGCAGTCTTTACCATTACAAGTACAAACGAGTCTGAACAGATTTGGCAACCTTGGTACCTGAAAATCTCTAAAATCTAACTCTTCCACAAAAACACTCTTTCACTTACACGCTCCTCCATTTCTGAACATCAGCAGAATCTGTTCAAGCTGAGTTTGACAGTCTTTTGGTGCAGATTCCCTTTGACCTTGCTACTCGTGTCCCTCGGCCTGCAAATGACACAGCAGTCGGCGCTAGCCTCTCGGAAAACTACACCGCTCTCTCATTTTCATCTAGCTCTCGCAAAACTACACCACTCTCATTTTCATCTAGCTCTCGCAAAACTACACCACTCTCTCATTTTCATCTACCTCTCGCAAAACTACACCGCTCTCTCATTTTCATCTAGCTCTCGCAAAACTACACCACTCTCTCATTTTCATCTACCTCTCGCAAAACTACACCGCTCTCTCATTTTCATCTAGCTCTCGCAAAACTACACCACTCTCTCATTTTTATCTACCTCTCACAAAACTACACCACTCTCTCATTTTCATCTACCTCTCAGAAACCTACACCGCTCTCTCATTTTCATCTAGCCTCTCGGAAAACTACACCGCTCTCTCATTTTCATCTAGCTCTCGCAAACCTACATCGCTCTCTCATTTTCATCTACCTCTCACAAAACTACACCGCTCTCTCATTTTCATCTAGCTCTCGCAAACCTACACCGCTCTCTCATTTTTATCTGCCTCTCGCAAAACTACACCGCTCTCTCATTTTCATCTACCTCTCGCAAAACTACACCGCTCTCTCATTTTCATCTGCCTCTCGGAAACCTACACCGCTCTCTCATTTTCATCTAGCTCTCGCAAAACTACACACTCTCTCATTTTTATCTGCCTCTCGCAAAACTACACCACTCTCTCATTTTCATCTACCTCTCGCAAAACTACACCGCTCTCTCATTTTCATCTGCCTCACGGAAACCTACACCGCTCTCTCATTTTCATCTAGCTCTCACAAAACTACACCACTCTCTCATTTTTATCTGCCTCTCGCAAAACTACAACGCTCTCTCATTTTCATGTACCTCTCGCAAAACTACAACACTCATTTTCATCTAGCTCTTGCAAAACTACAACGCTCTCTCATTTTCATCTACCTCTCGCAAAACTTCACTGCTCTCTAATTTTCCTCCAGCTCTCGCAAACCTACACCGCTCTCTAATTTTTCATACAGCTCTCGCAAACCTACACCACTCTCTCATTTTTATCCAGCTCTTGCAAACCTACACCGCTGTCTCATTTTTCATCCAGCTCTCGCAAACCTACACTGCTCTCTCATTTTTATCCAGCTCTTGCAAACCTACACCGCTCTCTCATTTTCATCTAGCTCTCACAAACCTACACCACTCTCTAATTTTCATCTACCTCTCGCAAAACTACACCGCTCTCTCATTTTCATCTACCTCTCGCAAACCTACACCGCTTTTTCATTTTCATCTACCTCTTGCAAAACTACACTATTACTCATTTTGATCTACCTCTCGCAAAACTACACCGCTGTTTCATTTTCATCAAGCTCTCGCAAAACTACACCGTTCTCTCATTTTCATCTACCTTTCGCAAAACTACACCACTCTCTCATTTTCATCTACCTCTCGCAAAACTACATCGCTCTCTCATTTTTAAGCTCTCGCAAAACTACACCACTCTCTCATTTTTATCTGCCTCTCGCAAAACTACACCACTCTCTCATTTTCATCTACCTCTCGCAAAACTACACCGCTCTCTCATTTTCATCTGCCTCTCGGAAACCTACACCGCTCTCTCATTTTCATCTAGCTCTCGCAAAACTACACCACTCTCTCATTTTTATCTGCCTCTCGCAAAACTACACCACTCTCTCATTTTCATCTACCTCTCGCAAAACTACACCGCTCTCTCATTTTCATCTGCCTCTCGGAAACCTACACCGCTCTCTCATTTTCATCTAGCTCTCACAAAACTACACCACTCTCTCATTTTTATCTGCCTCTCGCAAAACTACAACGCTCTCTCATTTTCATGTACCTCTCGCAAAACTACAACACTCATTTTCATCTAGCTCTCGCAAAACTACACCACTCTCTCATTTTCATCTACCTCTCAGAAACCTACACCGCTTTCTCATTTTCATCTAGCCTCTCGGAAAACTACACCGCTCTCTCATTTTCATCTAGCTCTCGCAAACCTACATCGCTCTCTCATTTTCATCTACCTCTCACAAAACTACACCGCTCTCTCATTTTCATCTAGCTCTCGCAAACCTACACCGCTCTCTCATTTCCATCTACCTCTCACAAAACTACAACGCTCTCTCATTTTCATCTAGCTCTCGCAAACCTACACTGCTCTCTCATTTCCATCTACCTCTCGCAAAACTACACCACTCTCTCATTTTCATCTAGCTCTCGCAAAACTACACCGCTCTCTCATTTTCATCTAGCTCTCGCAAAACTACACCACTCTCTCATTTTCATCTACCTCTCGCTAAACTACACCGCTCTCTCATTTTCAAGCTCTCGCAAAACTACAACGCTCTCTCATTTTCATCAAGCTCTCGCAAAACTACACCGTTCTCTCATTTTCATCTACCTCTCGCAAAACTACACCACTCTCTCATTTTCATCTACCTCTCGCAAAACTACATCGCTCTCTCATTTTTAAGCTCTCGCAAAACTACACCACTCTCTCATTTTTATCTGCCTCTCGCAAAACTACACCACTCTCTCATTTTCATCTACCTCTCGCAAAACTACACCGCTCTCTCATTTTCATCTGCCTCTCGGAAACCTACACCGCTCTCTCATTTTCATCTAGCTCTCGCAAAACTACACCACTCTCTCATTTTTATCTGCCTCTCGCAAAACTACAACGCTCTCTCATTTTCATCTACCTCTCGCAAAACTTCACTGCTCTCTAATTTTCCTCCAGCTCTCGCAAACCTACACCACTCTCTCATTTTTATCCAGCTCTTGCAAACCTACACCGCTGTCTCATTTTTCATCCAGCTCTCGCAAACCTACACTGCTCTCTCATTTTTATCCAGCTCTTGCAAACCTACACCGCTCTCTCATTTTCATCTAGCTCTCACAAACCTACACCACTCTCTAATTTTCATCTACCTCTCGCAAAACTACACCGCTCTCTCATTTTCATCTACCTCTCGCAAACCTACACCGCTTTTTCATTTTCATCTACCTCTTGCAAAACTACACTATTACTCATTTTGATCTACCTCTCGCAAAACTACACCGCTGTTTCATTTTCATCAAGCTCTCGCAAAACTACATTGTTGTCTTAATTAACCTTTTGCAAAATCAGGCTATTCTTTTTTTCAAAGCAAGGCTGTACTAGATCAGCTTTCACAATTTTTTTTATTTCTCTCCCATAGATTTCCCAAAACTATAGTTCTGTTACAATCAGCTTTTGCAATGATTATATATAATCATTATATATATATAAGTGATTATATTCCATCATTTACCTCTTGCAAAACTACAGTTCTCACCAATGTGGCTGTCACAAAATGATGGCTCTTACTAACTCAGCTCTCGCAAAATTGATATTTTATCACTTGCCTCTTTCAAAACTACGGTTCTAACACACTTTGCCATCACAAAGCTATGGTTCACATTCACTTAGCTTTCGCAGAATAATTATATTCCATCACTACTCTTGCAAAACTCTGGTCCACAAACATGCAGCTGTCGCAAAACTATGGCTGTTGCTTCCTTAGCTCTCGCAAAACTACACCGCTCTCTAATTTTTCATACAGCTCTCGCAAACCTACACCACTCTCTCATTTTTATCCAGCTCTCACAAACCTACACCACTCTCTCATTTTTCATCCAGCTCTCGCAAACCTACACTGCTCTCTTATTTTTATCCAGCTCTTGCAAACCTACACCGCTCTCTCATTTTCATCTAGCTCTCACAAACCTACACCACTCTCTAATTTTCATCTACCTCTCACAAAACTACACCGCTCTCTCATTTTCATCTACCTCTTGCAAAACTACACCGCTGTGTCACTTTCATCAAGCTCTCGCAAAACTACATTGCTGTCTTAATTAACCTTTTGCAAAATCAGGCTATTCTTTTTTTCAAAGCAAGGCTGTACTAGATCAGCTTTCACATTTTTTTTTCCTTTCTCTCCCATAGATTTCCCAAAACTATAGTTCTGTTACAATCAGCTTTTGCAATGATTATATATAATCATTATATATATATATATATATATATATATATATATATATATATATATATATATATATATATATATATATATATATATATATATATAATTATATTCCATCATTTACCTCTTGCAAAACTACAGTTCTCATCAATGTGGCTGTCACAAAATGATGGCTCTTACTCACTCAGCTCTTGCAAAATTGATATTTTATCACTTACCTCTTGCAAAACTACGGTTCTAACACACTTTGCCATCACAAAGCAATGGTTCACATTCACTTAGCTTTCACAGAATAATTATATTCCATCACTACTCTTGCAAAACTCTGGTCCACAAACATGCGGCTGTCGCAAAACTATGGCTGTTGCTCCCTTAGCTCTCGCAAAAATATAAATTTTCCTCACTTATCTCTTGCAGAACCAGGTTCTCACATCCTTGGCTCTTGCAAAACTTTGGTTCTATCATACTTAGCTAATGCAAAGCTTTTGATTCTACCACCCTTATCTCACTTTTGTCCCAGCTATCTGACTCCTGGTTCTCACGCCATTGTTAACTTTTGCAAAACTTTGGTTTTACAACACGGAGCTCTTGCAAAATTCTAGCATTTTATCACTTACCGCTTGCAGAATGATGTTCCTCACACACTCGGCAGGGCTTTCTCACTCTTAGCTCTCACAAAACTTTGATTCTCTAATACTTAGCTTTTGCACAATAATGAAATTCCATCATTTAGTTTGGTTATCTTACTCTTTGCTCAACTTTGGTTCCATTAATATTAAGTTCTGCTAAATTTTGGTTCTACCACACATAGCTTTTGCAGAATGATGGTTCTCAAACACTCGGCTCAGCTTTCTCCCTCTTGACTCTCACAAAACTTTTCTCACACTCAGCTTTTCAAAACTTTGACTGTGTCACACTTAGCTTTCGCACAATTGTGATATCCAATCATTTACCTCTTGCAAAATGATGGTTCTCGCACATTGGTTTCAATAACTTTTGCTACATTTTGGTTCTACCATACGTAGCTCTTGCAGAATGATGGTTCTCACACACTCGGCTGGGCTTTCTCACTCTTGACTTTCACAAGACTGTGATTCTCTCATACTTATCTCACTCTTGGCTCAGTTATCAGTCCATCAGTGTTAACTTCTGCTAAATTTTGGTTCTACCACACGTAGTTCTTGCACAATCCCAGCATACATCACCTACCTCTTGCAGAATGATGGTTCTCAAACACTCGGCTCAGGTTTCTCACTCTTGACTCTCACAAAACTTTGATTCTGTCTTACTTAGCTTTTGCACAACAATGAAATTCCAGCATTTAGTTCAGTTATCTCACTCTTTGCTCAACTTTGGTTCCATTAGTGTTAACAAATTTTGGTTCTACCACACGTAGCTCTTGCAGAATGATGGTTCTCAAACACTCGGCTCAGCCTTTTCACTCTTGACTCTTTCACTCTTAACTTCTCTCACACTCAGCTTTCCCAAAACTTTGACTGTGTGTCACACTTAGCTTTGGCAAAGCTATGGTTCTGCCTCACTCCGCTCTCACAGATCTGCTGTTCCATCAATGCTTAACTCTCGCAAAACAATAGCACTCTCCCCCCGCTCGTGAGTGAGTGAGTCTACGCGGCTCTGCTCGAGCGCTCGCCAAACATGTGAAATCTCACCGTTTATCGCTGAACTCTCGCAAAACTCCTACAGAGCCCGCACAGCTGTCTCTCCGCAGAGTGCCAGCCTCCTCTCACCTTCCTCACTGTGAACTCCTCTCTCTCTCAGGTCTTCTCCTCTTTCTCTCTCTCTCTCCTTCTCTCCCTCTCCATTCGCTGCTCCTCGCAGGGCTTCAGTCAGCTGACCCGGTCCGAGTTCAGTGTTCGCTGAGCGGACGGGTGGAGATGTGGGGTCTGATGGGTCTGATCTCCGTCTTCTACTCTACATGCTGGGCTGTTTTTGTCTTCATGCTGCTCCGCTCGGGCCGAACCCGCTCCGCTCCGAGAGGAAGTGAAATAAGAAGCGCGTGCATTGGTCAGAGGAGCGCGTGGAGGGGGCGGGGTCTCCTGGCTCTACGTCATTACGCACGACGCACATTCATTAATAACAGTGATTATTTGACTTCGGCTCCCTATCAAAGACTTTCAGAGCGATAACTTACAATACAACAACAAACATCTCTCTCTCTCTCCCTCTCTCTCTCTCACTCACTCTACTCTTCCCCCCTCTCTCTCTCTCTCTCTCTCTCACTCTCTACTCTTCCTCCCCTCTCTCTCTCTCTCTCTCTCTCTCACTCACTCTACTCTTCCCCCCCCTCTCTCTCTCTCTCTCTCACACTCTACTTTCTCTCTCTCTCTCTCACTCTACTCTCCCCCTCTCTCTCTCTCTCTCTCTCTCTCTACTCTCCCTCTCTCTCTCACTCTCTACTCTCTCTCTCCCTCCTCTCTCTCTCTCTCTCTCTCTCTCTCTCTCTACTCTTCCTCTCTCTCTCTCTCTCTCTCTCTACTCTCCCTCTCTCTCTCTCTCTCTCTCTCTCTCTCTCTCACTCTACTCTTCCTCTCTCTCTCTCTCTCTCTCTCTCTCTCTCTACTCTTCCTCTCTCTCTCTACTCTCTCCCTCTCTCACCAACTCTGTCTCTCTTTCACTCCTTCTCTCTTTCACTCTTTCTCTCTATCTCTCTCTCACACACACTCTACTCTTCCTCTCTCGCTCTCTCATCTGTTTCTTTATCTCTTTCTTACTCCCTCTCACTTTTTCTCACTCTTTCTCTTTTTCTCTCACACTCTGCTGTCTCTCTCTCTCTCTCTCTCTCTCTTCTCTCTCTTTAAATAAGTGTGATGTTTTTAATGTGGGTTATTCTTTGTTTCAGACTGTTAACTGATCTGAACTTCAGCGTAAACAGTCATATAGCTTTGAGTGACTCTTCAAACGTTATCGATATTTATAGTATTAGATGCTTTTTTCACTACAGAAAACAATCACAACACTGCCGTAGCTTTACTGAATGTTTCAGTAGTGACTGTTTCAGTTTTAGCTCAATGTAAGCAGAACTAGCTGGTACATGACTAACAAACACAGCTTTAGACAGTTCTGCACAAATAATATATATATATATATATATATATATATATATATATATATATATATATATATATATATATATATATATATATATATATATATATATATAATAAAATCATAATATCTTTATTACATCCACACACAGTCACTTAATTCCTGAAGATCTGTGTTTCAGTCATGACCACTCTTAATGTTACATGTTGAGTTTCACATTTTGGGACACATTGACTTCGGAACATTGGGATCTAACTGTTCACCGTGTGGCCACGAGGGAGCGGGATGCAGTCTTCCTGACAGTTTCTGAAAGCTTCCTCCTATTTCCTAAAACATTAAACACAAAATCTCTTCTTCAAGCACTGTTTACAAAACCTCCGACTCCACGTCAGACCTTCGGCTTAAACAGACTTACCTGTGCTCAAAACCAAACACTGCTCTCAAATCATAAACAAAGCCATCAGAATGATATACACCATCCAGCTGTCAGTAACCAACACACCAAAAAATAGAAAACACATTGTTCAAAACATACAATTCCCAGTTAGAAGAACATTTTTCATCTCAAAACAAATTTCATCGGCTTTGCATTGGCTGATGCATGAAAACATGTTATATCACAGCAGCTTAACTGCAGTTCTTGTTCTTTGTTGATATGAACCTGCAACCAGTCAAAATCTATTGAGCAGTCAGTACTGTAAACACTGGAACCAGAATTTTCAATTTTCAAGCTATTTTGGAGCGTTCCTATTGGTCCATTCATCATTACATTTTCACACAATGTAAACAACCGTTGGCGTGTTATATATATATATATATATATATATATATATATATATATATATATATATATATATATATATATATATATATATATATATATATATAAAGGGACACAAATCAAAGGACTAAACAGGTGATCAATGTGCTTTGTCTTATCTTTGGGCCAGAGCACTTCATCGACATCACAAGCATTGTTTTCTCACCTTCAACAGCCGGTTTGCTCTCTGAACTGGTTTATATTGGTTGTGTTTAATCAGTGACGTGTGTGCTTCATTTGTATTTATAATTGTTGGTGCTTGTGTTCAGCAGTACGCATGACGTGTGCGTTAGAGTGTAGGATGTGTTTGGAGAATGAGGCTGTGTTTAGAGTTTGGCTGAAAAATGTAAGTGAGTCACTGTGTGGAATGTGTTAATGTATTGACAACAGACTACAGACTGAACAATTAGCTAAATGAGTTTAGGCAACTGGGAACTCAACTGTTCAACCATTGGGATTCAGTGTTTTAGCAACTGGAAAAACTGTAAATACAGGGGTGTGGCTCAATGAGGTTTGGTAGTGACATCATAATGCAGTACATATTTAAATTCAACTTTATAAATATTAACAATATTAAAAACATTTTAAAAATGTATATATTTATATATATACCGCTCAAAAGTTTGGGATCACAGTGAAACGTTCTTGTTTTCAATGGAGTATCTTCTTCCTTAACACAACAATGGACTGACGGGTCTCTAAAGAAAGTTGTTTCTTTCTGGTCATTTTGAGTCGGTCAGCAAGCCATCAACTCTACACAATACTCTATACAAAAAAAGGCTTTAATACAAACATTTTTATTCTTTAAAAATCATCTGATACACTTACATTAATTGTGAAATGAACAATATTGTTTGTAAATTGCATAAAATTCTAAAGTGATATAGTGTATATATATATATATATATATATATATATATATATATATATATATATATATATATATATATATATATATATTCAGCTTATTAGTGTCTCTATTAATGCATTGAGTTTAAATAGATCACAATATAATACTTAAATACTTAAATATTTATTTTTCTCGCCATTTTTTTATTTTTTTTTAAAACAAATTCAGTAGAGTATATAGTATAGTAACGTTTTTACAGCTCCTGTTGTCCATATTTATTTGGTTATTGTCATTTAACATATTTTCTAAACTAATAATTGGTACAAAATGAACAAATAATCATTAAAATGATTCATATTTTAAAAAAATCTTTTTTAAAGTATAACAACAACATTTAAAACATTCTTATTCTACTTGTTGTTGTTGTTGTAATAGTAATCTGTAACAGTCGTCACATCTTATGTCATGCTTAAGCTCGTTTTTGCTTGGTGTGCTCTACCCAGCCATCAGGAGGTCCAGTATCATGAGGCGTACGTGCTCCTCTGTAGTTTTACTCCAACCTGGTGTCACTCTCTTCTCCTTCCTGTTCCTGAGCTCCATTTGATGATTTCTCATCATTTCTCATCATTTCTCACCAGCTGGAGTTCACGATTGTATGTCTTTGTGTTTTTCACCATCAACGTTCTCTCAGTACAATACCCAATTGGGGAGGCCAGAGAGACCAGGACTTCCAGTTACCTGGATCATGACTTGATTATCTTGCGATCTCAAGAAAACAGCCTTTGTTGTCTTGACATCAGAAGACTATTAGGTTGTAATCTTAATATTACAGTCAACAAAACTATAATAAACTATAATCCAGCTAGTGAGGTAAACGAAACCCACCCAAACAGCCACTACAGACAAAATACCTTCAAGTCGCACCACCAGACGTAGACATTAAACCAGAAGATCTTGCTGGACTGTAGCAGCACCACAGTAGGAGGCGAGCTGGCATGTTCTTAACAGATGATGGTCTCTTAACCTATATGCAAAAGTTTGGGGATTCTGCTCTAATGAAAGGTATTTGTTGAATTTCTCAGTAAAAAATAAGATTTATTGCACAGTTTTAACGCATAATTACAGTTTACAATATGTAAAAGTTATAAGTTTTTTGGTTTCCCAGCATGTTCAACTAAAGAACTTGTTCAACTGCTATAAATAACGGCTAATAAATATCACATTTACTGTTTATAACCCTTTATCTCACCAATCAGTGTATGTTCACCATTAAGAACACCAGATCTGATTAGAACAGATGATAATAATCATAAATACAATACAAAGTAACATAAATATGTTATTGTGAGAGAAGTAGATCAGATCTTGAGCTCCAGTTTGAAGAACAAAGTGTAGTTCCAGATTTCTCCTGGACGCCCAAGACATTGTATGAACGTATTCAGTTCCTTCAGCAGCAAATCTTGATTTAGCTTAATGAAGTACTGAGCAGTCAAAGCAGGTATTAGATGAGAACTGATAATAATACTGGGGTGTTTATAGAAGAAGAAGCTTGGAAAGGGTTAAATAAACACACTGACGTATGTAAAAGCTCTACTTACTGTATTAATACTGTTTTAATGTTAAGTAAATAAAAGCTTTCCCGTCTGGAAAAATGTCCCCAAGTCCCTCAAACTTTGGCACAGTCCTGTATAAATGGACCTTCAACCTACTAATGTCCCTCTTTTCCCATCTAAACTCAACTCCACGTGAAACGGCGTCCTGAGAAAGCACAGGTCAGGCTCTGGAGATTAAAGGTCAACGTCTCCAGACTGCTAATAAGACCCCTGTGACCTTTGAGTTGTAAACTCTGGTGCTGCTAAGTGCCATGAAGTGGAGCCCATTAGAGCTAAAAGCACTGGCTTTGGTGTGCAGAGTGTGTTTTAACCCCGCTAATTGAATTCCCTCATGGCATCTAAAGGCCAAAGATATTCTTGCTTCATCTCAGAGCTTTCATGTTCATCTAGACCACTTTGTTCTGGTATGAGCCAACATAGAGTGTGACCACAAGAGGGCGGTAGACTACAACTTTTTAAGATCTTGACTTTGGATTTAGTCTCCACACTTTCCATATAGGAGCACTTTGTAGTTCTACACTTACAGACTGTAGTCCATCTGATTTTCTACATACTTTATTACCCTGTTTTTCAATGATCAGGACCCCCACAGGACCACCACAGAGCAGGTTTTATTTAGGTGATAGGTCATTCTCAGCACTGCAGTGAAACTGACACTGAAAGTGTGTGTTGTGCTGGTGTGAGTGGATCAGACACAGCAATGCTGCTGTTGGAGTGTTTAAACACTGTGTCCACTCACTGTCCACTCTATTAGACACTCCTACTACTTGCTGGTCCACCTTGTAGATGTAAAGACAGAGACAGTAGCTCATCTGCTGCTGCACAGTTTGTGTTCTCTAGTCCTTCATGAGTGGACACAGGACGCCGCCCACAGGACACTGTTGGCTAGATGATGCTGGTTGGTGGACGATTCTCAACACAGGTGTTTAAACACTTGAGCAGCACTGCTGTGTCTGATCCACTCACACCAGCGCAACACACACTAACACATCAACACCGTGTCAGTGTCACTGCAGCACTGAACATTTCCTTAGTGCCTGCTCTGTGGTGGTCCTGGGGGGGTCCTGGCCATTGAAGAACAGGGTAAAATGGGATAAACAATGTATACAGAGAAACAGATGAACTATAGTCTGTAAGTGTAGAGCTATTAAGTGCTCCTATATGGAAAGTCGATGATATATATATATATATATATATATATATTTATTTATATATATATATATATATATATATATATATATATATATATATATATATATATATATATATATTCATTATATATATATTTACACACACACACACACACACAAAGAAAGAAGTGGTTTTAATATATAGCCACAACAGCCTGGCCTCATGCTGGGCACCAGCCTGGTCACACGGTCCTGTGGGATGGCATCCCATTCTTCAACCAGCATTTGTCGCAAGATGGCCAACGTGGTTGTGTTGGCCACTCTGACAGCTGACAGTGTGAGGAAACAATCTTCTTGGGATGCCCACTTCGTAGCCTGTCTCTGACGCCCCCCCTTATATGGAACTTGGTCTTTCATTTGGGGATGGTGTTAGGGCTAACTTCAAATAATGCCACAACTTGGTTTTTGAGGAACGCCAGCTTGAAGCCTATCTAGATCAGTCAATTCTTGGAGCAGACACCTACTAACCACTGTAGCAGGGCCTATGCTGCACCTGGAGGTACCAGATAGCTCAAAACAAATGTCAATAGCAACAGCAAAATAAGCTGTTTGGCAACGGTAGAGTGGATTTGGCCAACTTTTCATGGGCACAACCCACATACTCAGCTCTACTGCTCATCCCACAAACGTGCTCCTTACAAATGTGGCACCAGTTCAAAGGGAAGTTAACAGGCTTTCCAACCGTATTAGACTTACTGCCAAGAAGCTTTGTTACTATATATATATATATATTTTTTTTTTATTTATTTATTTATTTATTTATTTATTTTTTTTTAGTTCAGTCTTCACCTTCAATTTAAAGAACAAACCAGATACACAACATCCATTAGGCTCTTCTTTATTTCCTCTATTCGTATTATCTTAGAACTATCCTTAAAAGCATCAGAACATACATCATGACAGTTTCCTTCAAAAATTAAAGGCGTCTTAGAAAAAAAAAAGATCAGAAAAAAAAACTGAATATTAGCTCAGGATAATCAAATTACGCTTCGTAATAAATTATCATCCTGACTACAACTGTTATAATAGTAATAACAATAATTTCAAGTTGCATTAGTAATAACCTGCATTGTTACCATTATAAGAATACAGCAATTAAAAAAAAACCTTACAAACAAATAATATTTACAAAGTGGAAGAGAACAACAGTCATCTGTTATGAGCTGACATATACATAGAGTATTGTATTTATTTATTCATTTTCTGTTACTTCATCTATAGATATCTTCAAGCACGTCCATCCGAACTTGCAGGACCAGTCTTTGGCCGCCGGCGATGGTGGTGGTTGGAATTAACAGCAACGATCCACAGAAAGAGAATACAGCACTCTAATTCTATGGTAACACCGTAACCAATCAGATATAATATGAGGTCTTCAGCAGAGCCTCATACCTTTACAAACTGAGCACCACTGAGATACAGCAGTGATGATCCAGCACATCGGAACCCAGTAATACCCATGCAGGTGGACGAGAAGACAACATTGGGAATATGGGGGGACAAAGAAAGAAGAAAAAGTGCACAGGAATAACTTGACTAAGCTAAGCCCTCATAAACGCTCACACATTTGAATACTTAAAAGCTATAGTTTGGTGAAAACCAACATTTTCCAAAGTGGGTGGTCAAACAGCGTTAAGTTGTTGGGTCTAAACCTGCAAGCCAGACTTTGGCCTATTGTGTTTTACTGACTAAATTAGCCAGGAAGCACCTACTTTGACAGGAAGGGGGCGTCAATGTACGTTTCAACAGATGTGGGCTAAGACCAAATGACCAAGACCAAGTATATATGTGGGCTGAGACCAAGAAGCCAAGACTAAGTATACATGTAGACCAAGACCAAGTATATATGTGGGCTGAGACCAAGTAGCCAAGACCAATTATACATGTAGGCCAAGACCAAATGACCAAGACCAAGTATACATGTAGGCCAAGACCAAATGACCAAGTCCAAGTATCTATGTGGGCTGAGACCAAATAACCAAGACCACTATGCGTGTAGGCCAAGATCAAATAAACCAAGACCATATATACATGTAGGCCAAGACCAAGTATACATGTGGGCTAAGACCAAATAACCAAGACCAATATACGTGTAGGCCAAGACCAAATAACCAAGACCAAGTATACATGTAGGCTAAGACCAAATGACCAAGACCAAGTATATATGTGGGCTGTGACCAAGTTACCAAGACCAAGTATACATGTGGGCTAAGACCAAATAGCTGAGACCAAGTATACATGTAGGCCAAGATCAAATAACCAAGACCAAGTATACATGTAGGCTAAGACCAAGTATACATGTGGGCTAAGACCAAATAACCAAGACCAAGTATACATGTGGGCTAAGACCAAATGACCAAGACCAAGTATACATGTGGGCTAAGACCAAACAGACTGGTGTATATGGTTTCTGTGCATTTTCTCTGATTGATAAAGCAGTTTGTGCAATGCTTCCAGTTCCTGCTACATTAGCCTTGTAGCTCCAGCACTAATACGTCTTGGCTAATCACCTACATTTGGTTTGCGGGGAGGGGACTAGGTGAATCTGATAACGACCCACCCCTCTAGGGCCGCCAAACCTCGGCCCTGAAGGGTCACGCGCTGTAGATTAACGGCGGGCTCGGTTCTTTTGATAACCTGAACCAGGTGTGGAGGCCTGGAGTTTGACATCACCACCACGTTCTGGACACACGCAGGTGCGAGGTCTCGATAAGTAAAAACAGGACACTCTTCCATCCTTATTGTCCAGCATTGTACCCCCCCCAAAGGTCCAGGATAAACGAACAAAAAAAAAAAAAGGACTTGGAAGAACGGACGAGCCAGCAAGCCCGATCTGAAGAACACTGAACGCTCTGCGAAATGAACCCAGGCAAGAACCAGGATGGAGAACGTACACGTTGGACCACAGATGCTTCAGAAAGGCGTCTCTGAAAACAGGGTCTGCATTAAAGCTCTTTAATGAGGAGCATTTGGCATCGCTTACGTGGTGACCGTGCGCGTCAGGGCCGCGATTCAGTCTGTACAGTGGTTTATCAGGTGTAGTAGAACACATACATAACACATACATAACACATACACACACATACACACACACGGGCTGCACAATATAGTGTTCCTTAATTGTTAAAAGGGTTTCAGCCTTCACAGTACTGTAGCTGCTGAAGCTGCTAGATGCAACGAGCCTGACCAAGCAGGTGTTTCTCTGATGGTCTGGATGAATAAAGGCATAGTAGGAATGCAATAAAAGCAAACATGGCACTTTCAGTTTTTGGTTCAAAAAGAAATTGTATATATTTATATATTTTTAATGTGTGTATGTATGTAAGAAACGACAATTTGACAATGAAACTAAGAAACAGGGCTTGAAATCGCTGTTCGTATCCACACATTCAAACAGTTTGAGCTACAGCTGATCAACAGTATGTCGCTTGCTTGATGTCCTTTCTATGCTGAACATTAAACAAGCAATTTCTCATTCAGTGGTTATGCTAATTAGTAAGGAGAGGTCAACAACAGTCATATGTACACATACGTTTTGTTTTTTCTGCCGACATCCTCTACAGAGAACAAACTCAATATCAATATCGTCGCTGTTCAGAGAAGCTTTACAGGAGAGGCCGAAAACTGTGTTTACTTTCAATGCAAGTCAATGGAACCAGAATTATTTCCAAGTGATTTTTAAGCATTTCTGTTGGTGCATTGATCAAGAAATTTGTACACAATGTAAGCGGCAGCTTTCGTGTTTGAATAATGGCGAAAAATGAAAATGAACAAAAATGGAGATATGCTTCTCTTTGGATGGCGAAGACGTGGCACTATATATATATATATATATATATATAAATAAAATGAAAAATGACGCATGACGTTTGAACAGGCTTTATTGAACAAGAGATATATTCTAAGATGTCAAACTCAGAATCTAAACAGTATATAGTGCATTCAAATGTTAGGAAGTGTGTTCTCTGTAGAGGACCAATAAACCCAACGAATCATGGGATGTGACTCGACTGTACAACAACAAAAGAAGTCGACTAAAGGGTTTAACGCCACGGCATCCTCCTCTGTAAGCAGAATACGGCCAATGGGGAAGCCCCTGCTAGCGTGCCAATTGCCTGAGTTTTTAAAATAAACAATTGCGCTTGAGTGTTAGGTACAACAAAGAGAAAGTAAAGGGATTATGACCAAAGACGACCCACCGGCCCACCTCATGTTGGCCCACATACTGTAATAACGGTGGGAAGTTTGTGTAAACGAAATTAATTTCCACTACTTTACATTGCAATCACTACATACTCCATATATATCTCATCGCTGTCCAAGGAAAAACAAGTATCGGCGAAATTGCAACTTTACAGGAAAGACAAAAACCATACTTTACTTTCAATGTAAGTCAATGGAACCAGAATTTTATCTGAGCTATTTTGGAGCATTTCTATTGGTCCATTCATCCTGGAATTTTCACACAATGTAAACGACCATTGGCGTGTTCGAATGATGTAGAAAACTCAAAATCGATGTTTTTTTATTGGACAGCGACTAATATATATATATATATATATATATATATATATATATATATATATATATATATATATATATATATATATATATATATATATATATATATATATACACACATACACATACACACACACACACACACACACTACAATATACTCTAGTGTAACCACATTATGATGCTTTGTCTATATCGTGCAGCCCCAACACACATACACACAGGTTTGTTAAATCTGATGTACAGAAATCATAAAGAAATCATGTTTGACCTCTTAGAGATGGGCTGGACTCAACCACTCCATCCCTCTCACACACACACGCACGCTCACACACTCACACACACACCCCTTCAAAAGGCAGCCAGGCCTGCTCCCGCTAGCCGCTCTGCACCACCACATATAGAAAAAGAAAAGAAAAATATGAACCTAAACAAAAACAAACAAACAAACACAACCTGAAGAAGCTAAACGTCGGCGAGTTCACAGTCGTTGAAAAAGGTGGCGTTTTAGAGGTACGTTGGTCGCGCCGCGGCCAGGCGGTCCCGTAATCTCGGCTCGCTTTACAAGTTGACGAGCTCGTGGGCCACGAACTGTTTCAAGCGCTCCAGGTACTGTCCGTAGAGCTCCACGTCGTTGTGGCCGGCGCCCTCCACCCACAGCGGCTCCACGGGCCGCTGGCAGCGCTCGTACAGGGCCAGGCCGTGAGAGAAATCGATCACCTCGTCCTCCGTCCCGTGGATCACCAGCACCGGAGACGTCACCTTGGAAATCTTGTCAATGCTGCGGAAAAAGAAGGAGCGGTTCAGAACGGATCAACATCAACATCAACATCAACATCAACAACACCAGCGATCTTGATTTGTGGAAGTAAAACGTTTGTTTGGCCGTCAGCTCATATCTTTTCACGCGTGAGCTGAAAGGGCAAGAATCTCTCGATCCTTTGCTGAACACTGTTAGAGGACTGACCACCAGGGCCCCCCCGTCACCTGGCACCAACCAGTTCTCCTCTTCATTCGTGCCATTCGCTTCATCCTTGACTGCATCGCTGTATCATCCAGATGTAGCACCTGTACAGCTTCTAAAGCTTTTACCTTCAAACTCAGCTTTAGTTTAATAAACTGTATATGCTGTTCCACCAGAGGAGGATGAGTCTCTGCTTGAGAGTCTGGTTCCTCCCAAGGTTTCTTCCTCCAGATGAGGGAGTTGTTCTTGCCACCGTTGCCTCTAGCTCGCTCACAGTGGATAAAGTGTTGTGACTTCATGTTTTCTAGCTTTTAAACTCTGTAAAGCTGCTTTGGGACAACATCGTTGTAAAAAGCGCTATACAAATAAACTTGACTTTTCAGGAAGTAAAAGATTTGATTGAAACGGCATCAAGTTGGGTCTTAGTTTGTAACCGAGTTGGTCGTTTACTGTGGAAAGACTACAGGTGGTTCAGAAAGCCCCTGCCAGGCTTTAAACGAGAACAGTGTGCAGGGAACACATGAGCCCGGTGATGGTGTGACTTCACTGGCTACAGATAAGACTTAGGACTGATCTTAAAGTCCTAGTCTTCTCTTATGAGGGTCTACATGAGGTAGCACTTCAGTACATATGTGAATTGCTGGTTACACACAAAACTAGTAGAGGGTTGAGCTCGACCAATTAAGAGCTGCTGGTGGTCCCTTATACTAAACTAAGGCAGAAGGTGGGGGGGGTTGTGTATTTGGGGTACAGGCGTCCAAGTTATGGAAGAATCTACCGCCTGATATTAGACTTGCAGAGTCAACAATGGTTTTTTAAGAAGCGTCTTAGGAGTCACTTTTATTCTTTAGTGTTTTATGGCTGTTATTGTAAGTAAGAGGCTGAACTGTGTGTGTGTGTGTGTGTGTGTGTGTGTTCTTGTAGTGGTATAGTTGTGAGGACCACATGTTCCGACTAGTATAGTACAGTCTGATTTTTTTGGTAAAGTGAGGACATTTTTCTGGTCCTCACTTTAGGACATGTCATTTTCTCCAAAAATCAAGTTTAAAAAAAAAAAAAAAAATCTAATAGAGCAGAAAATTAGTCTTTGGGGTACTAAGGTTAAGATTAGGGTTAGGTTTAGGTGTAGTATTATTTAGTTGTAGGACAACAAAGATCAATAGAACCCTATGGATGACCTCACTAAAATAGTAAGACAAACGTGTGTGTGTGTGTGTGTGTGTACTCCGTTGTTGTTATTCTTGATGTTTTATATTATTTAAATTTGGTTGTTTAATTATATTGTTATTCGTTTTTTGCTTTTTGCCAGATCTTCGCCGCGTAACTCGTCCAGCAGTTCTTAAAATATCAACACTGTTCCAACTCCAGACTGTCTGGTCTGATTCAGACTTGCATACAGCTTTTTGATCGGACACATGAATTCTGAATGTTTTACAGATTTTTTCCCCCCATAGAGAATGAATAGGATGGAAAAATGCACGCCAATCTACTGAACTTCTGCTCAACCGACAGACACCACTTCACATACACTGACTCAGGGCAGACCCCCGACTTCGACTGCAGTGTTGGTTTAACCCCCACTCGTCTGTTTGTTGTTTTTTTCCATCTCTCTTTTTCTCCCCCATAGGGTCCCATTCATTTTCAAGTGCTCCCAAACATTATGGTTTCGTTTAATCTACAGACTCCAAACTGTCTGTACTGTCTTTAAATGTGTACTGGTTCCTAATTCTTTCATTTTGAGACACTGAATTGGAACACAGCCTCAACTCCATCCCCTCCACAAACGCACACACATGCTCCAGCCTGTTTGTGTTTACTCCTCGTTGTCAGCGGCAGATTCCAGATTGCTAAATCTAAACTAAGCATCAACAAGAGGATTTGTTTGAGAGGCAAGGAGAACATCTGGAGCAAAATTTATGTGGAGGATAGAAACCGAGATATAATAACAGGATATGGATTTGACAAGATAAGATTTCCTCACAAATTCGTATTACAGAAGCAAAATCTTAGTTTATCTTATCTTAGTTTAGAATCAGATAAGATATAATTCCCAAACTACGTCGGCCACTGAGCAACCACTGCTGAGAGGTAGACACCTGATCAAAACAACATGGGAAAAAAAGCTAGACAAACCATGTAAGGAATATATATATATATATATATATATATATATATATATATATATATATTTATTTATTTATTTATATGTGTGTTTGTGTGTGTGTGTGTGTACAATGTATCCCCCCCAACAAACACAAAAATCAATTTTAGGCCAAAGTCTCACCTCAAAAACAATGTTTCGGGCATCAACCTGTAATTTTATATAATAACTCCCTAAGAAGGAGTTTTAAGAGACATTAAACTCTTCAGCCTCTGGTTGCCATCACCACCACTGAACAGCTTATTTACTTTGTAATAATTTAATTGTAAGTCCACTTTAAACGTATGTAGGTGACATAGCAGGGCTCACTGTCTAAAAAATTAATGAAAGAATCGAAAAAATATGTATGGAAAGATGGAAAGCCAAGATACGACAGAAGAGCACACTCACTTGGGGAAGGCGTCGAAGCAGTAGGTCTTTTTGGTCTCGGGGAAGGCCACGCGCATGCCGGAGGTCAGCGGTGAATGAAGGATGACGGCGGCACTCTCGTAGCGTGCGGCCAGATCCACGGACGGCACTGTTCCAATACTTTGGCCATAAACGATCACGTTCTCCGGCCGTATGCCGTACCTGCAACGTCAGACAGAACCATTAAGACTTTACACCAGATGTTCAAAGCAGCCCTCAGAGCCCATCAGCAGTAAACCAACCTTCAAAATGACCTAGAGCTTCCCATTTATCACCGTTTTCCTATGAGCCATAGGACAAACAGAACGTGTGACACTGTCTCTACACTGCCCTCTGGTGGAGAACAGAGTACAGACATCTTAGGGCTCTTCAATACGAGAACATTTAACAGGAACATGGCTGAAAGGCCATAGATTGGCTAGGTAGCTAGGTGTGTGTGTGTATATATATATATATATATATATATATATATATATATATATATATATATATATATATATATATATATATATATATATATATATATATATCCATAGATCTCCATCTTACTATATCTATCTATATCTACCTACCTACACACATACATACCCATCTATCTATACCTACATATGTTTATGTATGTATGTATGTATGTATGTATGCATGCATGCATGTATGTATGTTATATACACATATACACACACACACACACACACCTAGCTACCTACACACACATATATATAGCCATCTATCTATCTATCTATCTATCTATCTATATCTAACTATCTATTGCTATCTATCTATTGCTATCTATAGCTATCTATATATATAGCTATCTACAATCTACATATATTTATAGCACAAACTGTGCCAACGCTTCTCCCCAAATACAGATCTGGCTTGTTTAGGTCGCAGTTCTAGCTCTGACCATTCACAATGGACTGCTATGGTAAAGTAGCTGGTAGTGTAGATGCTTAATCCGACTATGTGGGAGGATATGTGGGTGCGACAGGGTGTCCACTGTGCATAAAGCAGGAGAACAATGTTAGCAAATCCAAAAACAAAGAAGAAAAACAGAAAGATCAACTAGCATTACTGTAAGTGCAGAGTAAATGTGCTCACTCCATTGACCGCAGTTACGCCTCATACACAAACACTTCAGTCCTTGATATGCAAACAGTAACCAAACATCGCGATAAACGGCGAAGGACACGAGAATGTGAAGACTGTGGATAACAGTAGTAACAGCTACACCTCAAACAAGAGCTACAGAGCCTTACCCTCTGCGGTATGGAAGTATGATGTGTAGAAGGTTTGATAGGTGGGTGGCATCTTCAATCTGTTAACTACACTAGCCTATTGTTTGTAGCTTTCTTACACTCCAAGACCAGATCGCTAACCTTCAGGCCAAGACTGCCCCTGTAGCCAGTGAAGTACACCAGCTTTAGCTGAAAACTCATAAAAGAAGAGTACTGGTCAGCCAGAATGTGACATCTGTGGGCCACCAGCTAAGATAACTAGAAGGTTGGCTAACCAGGGTAGAGGAACCAGCTAGAATCAGCCTAGGCCATAGAGTCAAACATCAATACATTTCATTTTGGCTCTCTGTCCAGCTGCTCAACTGCACCCCCACACATTTGAGGTATTCTCATCTAAACCAGTGCCAACGCAGCTTCTGCTTCAGCAGCTGGCATTAGATTGAAGGTTTGAGGTTTATTGAAGGGTTAGCCGGCGACTACGTCATCAAGTCCTTCCACCAGCCTTGAGCGCAGTTAGCTAACTAACAATAGCGTACACCACGTCGAACCGCGTCCATGTCTAAATGCCACTGCATAAGTCACGGAAACGAGACCTAAACGATTGCGGGACTTGCTAATGGGCACTGGACGACGATACCTACCACTCCCAGTAAGTGTTCTAATGGGTTTGTGAGTCACCAAGTGATGCCATGAGTGTTCTAATGAATCAGTGAATCAGCAAGTCATCCCATGAGCGCTTTAAACAATCAACAAAACATAACAACAAATAAGCTGCACCCAAAATAAGCACACCGTACACAGCATTATGTCAAGAACACAAACTGAACTAGCATTAAAAGATGTTATATAATATAACATCACTAGCATAGCATTAGATGGTTATTAAGTAATTCAAACACAGTATCTATGAGCTGTGGGTCAGAACACTGGTGGACCAAAGGTCATGAGGAAGCACATATTTTTTTTCTCTATGAGATCAAAGCTAATTGAACACGCCACATTTCAATTAAAACTTATTAACCCATGTGTGATTTTCTTATGTGTGAGTATCAACAAATCAGTAAATGATCCTGATGTTATCTAACGAATCAATGACTCAGCAAGTCGTCTCATGAGCACTTTAAAGAACCAACAAATCTAACACAACAATGTCAAAGCCCATTCATTAGTATAGTGCGTATAGTATAACAGCACAGAGCATTAGTTGATCATTAGGTGATTCTGAGTTTTCTAATTAGGCCTGGATAATAATTTGATAACGGTATTTACCGCGTTTCAAAATATGTATCAATAATTTTTGCGGTATTTTGATATGTATTATTTACAGCAGGGTAGCCGCGGAAGCACCCTGAATGGTCCGTCGGTACGTTGCAATTGCTCCTTTCACCTGACGGTGGCAGCAGTACATAAATGTACAGTATGTTTCACCGCTGTGTTAATAAGAAGTGAAATAACTTTACTACGTCAAAAAAGCGCTAACGCTGCATTTACACTGCTCCGCCGTGTCAACCGACATGAACGCACTTCCTCACTTCTTCAAATTCTATCACGTGCTTGCGTTTCCAGGGGTTACGGGGCAGCGTTGATTAACACTTGTGGTTTTATACGAGCTATATTTTTTCGTAAGCACTTTAGTCTACAAATGTTTGACTGAGTTTCATAACATTATCTAGTGAGCAGCACATCAGCTCATGTTCAGATAAAATGTTTAGTGCGTTGTAAAATCTTTACTGCTGCAATTACAGTAAGATTAAATTAATTAGTAATTCATTATTCTGTACATTTGTGTTTTTTCATATTTTGAATACAGTGTCTATTTATATCTATCTATCTATCTATCTATATAATAAGAAACTCTACCTCTGTTGTAATTTAAAGTCAAAGCTATTTATATTGATAAAGTAGATACAGACTTCTATTATAGGGATTCTTGTTTTTCTGAGGCCTTCAAATGATTTATATAGATATCGGAATTATATCGTATCGACTGAAATCAAGGAATATATCGCAATATAAATTTTGGCCATATCGTCCAGCACTATTCCTAATACAGTGTTCATTACCTGTGGTGGGCTGTAGACCACAGTGCAGAGACAAGTGGGTCACATACTTTTCTTCTATATGAGATCAAAGCTAAACTAAGGTCTTGCGACTGTATTGTGTCCTACCACTAATAAAACAAGCTCATGAATCAACATTCGATTTAACGAAGCAGTAAATGAACGAGTGATTCTGAACTCTCTAATGAATCAGTATATGATTATCTTGAGTGTTCCTGAATCATCTAACTCACCGAGTGATTCTAGGAATGTTCTGTAAGTGAATTAACAAGCAATTCTATGAACGTTCTAATGATTTAGTGAATCCTTGAGTGTCCTAACAACTCACTGATGTGTAAAGGCATTAAACTCTGCAGAAACATAATAATATAAATAATAATATAATAATAAAAACATGGCAGCAGTAAGTGGTGAGTTCAAAATAACCTGAAAATTGATCTATAACCTGTCAGCCGGGCAGTAAATGAAACTGGGGTCAACAGCAGACCCGTACAAGGACAAGGCTGTAATGGAAAGCAGTGGGGTCAGTAGCAGTTGCCATTTGTAGGTGTAATCTGGAAGTAAGGTTTATTGAGGTGTATTAAGGTTAAGTTGAACTGGTCACTCTGTAGAACTGGACACTGCAGAATAAAAATTAGTGATGGCATTTTTCGCCGGGGGGCGCCACTGAGGTTGCATTCCGCTCCTCATTTGAGCGACCGTGCCCCGTCAGCTGACTCCAGTCACACAGAGAGTACTCAAAGCTCACGTCAGCTGGAGTTTGTTGGCGTTCCTGAAAACATTACAGCACCCAGTCGAGAAGCCACAAACAGCAACACCACTTATGTAATAGCATTCTTCATACTGCTGACAATTATCATTCATGCAGTCACTCACACCAAGAAGAACATTTCACTGTCCGTCTACGATTAATATTCGATTACTCTGAGTAGTAACCACGTTCTTCATGTCCTTCATACTTTTGGGAACATTTTTTATGGCTAGCCAATTGGACATGCTTCAAAAAGTAGTCATCCATCTAAATATCTATTGAATCCATGTTAACTTTCCCTAAAACCCTACCAGGAATTGGCATCAGCAGGTTGGTTAATACTATGAACCTCTCTAGATTATCTATATGGGCCAACTCAAAATAAATAGTATGTAGTATGTAGTACGTATGTAATCTCTGTTGAAAAACAGCTTCAGAGGGCACGTCTGGTTTCACTGGTACGCTCCAAAGTGAGGCGAAACTCGTTCTGGGAGAAGCCCTACTCATGAAAAGTCATATGACTGCACAGCTATTTTGAAATAAGCCAAGAACAAATTAGTACAAATGTTTTTCTTCTGGTGACATAATCAGGGCCCAACAACCTGCTGAACTTGCGTGCCAGGCGTTTAACATAGTTCCCATTTTCATCATTACTCTTACACTGTTTTCCAATGGCCGTAGAATCTGTGCTGTTAATTAGAGCTATATGCTATGTGTATTGGCAAGTACCTGGTGGTAGGATACGTATTGTGATACAGGGGTTCCGATTCAATGTATTGCGATACATTGGAAGTAGGGCCGGGCGATATGGGAAAAAAACTATCACGATAAATTTTTATATGTCGATATCGACATATATCACGATATAAATCAAATCACCATTTCCTTTTTACTTTAACTGAGAAGTTAAACATGAACGACTTTTTATCGACTACACCTTATAGTTCTATCGAGGAAAAGTCATCGTTATCGTTTTATTGCCCAGTCCTAATTGGAAGCAAAGTGATATATTGTGATTTTTTTAATTCAGCTATTGAAACACACCACTATATGAACAGGTTTGCCACTGCTGACAATAGCATTGCGCCCTTATGCTACTTGTTAATGTTGGAGTGGAGCTGAAAATCTAGTGGTCTAATCTACCATCTAGTGGTCAGAGCTTTAAACACAACACACACTGATTCACTGTCTGCCAGAAATCAATGTATCGATATTGTGTTTTTAAGAATCGATACAGTATCACAAAGCACAATATCCTGATATTCAATATTTTCTACTATATTTGCTACTGTTTATTTGGTCTTTAAAGACTACAGCACTGCCCCTGCTCCTGAAAGAAGGGTGGGGTTGTCCACTGAAGGCTTCTTAGGTGTATTACATAATGTGCAACGGATCTTTGTCTGGTCATCAGAAATGAGTTATGTACAATCTGATGGTGAAAGTACTGGTGATGTGATCAAGCTGGCATATAAAACACTGATGTAATTGGGCAGGCAATTATTAACGTGTTGGTAACGCCAACCTGCAAACGAAAACTCCAATTCACAAAAAGGAGGCCCATTTTTTAAACCATACAATCTTCTGTATGGATTGAGGGAGGTATTGCAGCGTGACTGAAGCAGTGGTAAACACAGCAGGTTGTTTGTAATATGTGTAGGTTCCTTCAGGCTCATTACATATTAAGGTTCATTAAGTTTATTAGCAACTACACGGATTACATAGAGTTATCATTAGGTTACAGAAGTGTGTAATAGAACTTTGGCCCCACTGATTGGTCAAGGCCGTTTAAGGGGTCTCACCATATCAGCTGTTCTCTTATACCAAGAACGTCTGGGGACACGTTCTAGATTAACACTGAAGCGTAAAGTTATTAGATGGGAATGCCTCGCTCAGCCCTCTGTTATAAACTCACACGACCTTATAGACTACTCTTTTCTGGGTACACGAGGTCAGCTGGGTCCCATCCGGCATCAGCTGTGTCCTCGGGGACAAACACACACACGCTCAATGACGCATTGCTTTCTCGCCAACCATTCATCCATCTCTCTCTCTCTCTCTCTCTCTCTCTCCCCAATTCTTTCTTCTGCTTCAGGTCTTGGCTTCGGCACAGGCTGTGTTCACTATCAGTGGAACTGAAGATATCCTATCATTTTCCTGCTTGAACGTTGACCAGACGCTTAACACGGACGATGCGGCTGTAAACAACAGCGCCATGTCCGGTGATGTCAGAGGCCTTAGGCACCGTGTGCAAGTCTCTCCGCCTGATGCTGTCAGGAAGTGGTTTTTCCCCACTTCCCGGACAGAAGACGTTGCCATGGCTGCCACGGGGCCTGCCCTCACAGGACTCATTGGGAATTCGTTGCCAGGCAACCGGTCAATATTTGACTTGCGGGACAGGCCGCCGGAATGCCCCTCCCCCCGACGCAGCGAGACGCCAGCGTTCGATGGCAGGCAGGAACTCCATCTTCCCCATCACTGAAACAATTCAGAGCATCTCCGGCTCCTGAACAGCCCCGGGTCTGCCGCGCCTCCTGCAGGCTTTCGCTGTGAACTGTAGAGGTTACATTAAGCTGGACTCGTAAACCATTGACAAGGTCACAATCCATGAGCTACTCTTTATATAGCGCTCAGCTCTGGATGGCTGCTGTTCTGTAGTGCCGTATAAAACACAGTGGAGAACATCCCGTACACCGTCACTGTCTCACAGCAACACACACAGTAAACAGAGCAGACTCACACATACGCCAGTAAAGCTCTTTTTCATCCTATTCCTTATTCCTGTGTTCTACAGAGTGCAGCTGATTTCCCAGAGTAGGGAATAATGATTCAGGACCAGTACTTTAATTTATAGGACACTGATTAGAGACCTGTTCTGTTTCCACTAAGCATATATATAATCCTAATACTGTAGGGAATACTAATGCAGGGAAAACTGACCAGGTTACCCTTTCTGTTCTGCTCTTAAGTGTATAATGTAGTGAATAGTAAATGTGTTCTATCTATACATACACAAACACACATACATACATATACACATATATATACACATGTTTTACTGTTCTGTATAATGTATCAAAGAACAAAGGAAGAGACCATTTCTGTGTTCACCACACTAGAGTTCTATATATAATGTAAGGTATAGTGACTAGGGCCATCTCTGTTCTCTGTTCATCTCTACTGTAGTGTTCTATATAGTGCACAAATGCAGAGTTTAGTGATTAGTGGATATGTTGTGTTGTATAGTGTTAAGAATAGTGATTAGTGGATATGTTGTGTTGTATAGTGTTAAGAATAGTGATTAGTGGATTTGTTGTATTATCCAGTGTAAAGAATAGTAATTAGTGGATATGTTGTGTTGTATAGTGTTTAAGAATAGTGATTAGTGGATATTTTGTGTTCTCCGGTGTAAAGGATAGTGATTAGTGGATATTTTGTGTTCTCCGGTGTAAAGGATAGTGACTAGTGGATATTTTGTGTTCTCCGGTGTAAAGGAGAACACAAAATGTGATTAGTGGATATTTTGTGTTCTCCGGTGTAAAGGATAGTGATTAGTGGATACTTTGTGTTCTCCGGTGTAAAGGATAGTGATTAGTGGATATTTTGTGTTCTCCGGTGTAAAGGATAGTGATTAGTGGATATGTTGGGTTCTCCGGTGTTAAGAATAGTGATTAGTGGATATTTTGTGTTCTCTAGTGTTAAGAATAGTGATTAGTGGATATTTTGTGTTCTCCGGTGTAAAGAATAGTGATTAATGGCTATTTTGTGTTCTCCGGTGTAAAGAATAGTGATTAGTGGATATTTTGTGTTCTCCGGTGTAAAGAATAGTGATTAGTGGATATTTTGTGTTCTCCGGTGTAAAGAATAGTGATTAGTGGATATGTTGTGTTCTCCGGTGTAAAGATTAGTGATTAGTGGATATTTTGTGTTCTCCGGTGTAAGGATTGGTGATTAGTGGATATGTTGTGTTCTCCGGTGTAAAGAATAGTGATTAGTGGATATTTTGTGTTCTCCGGTGTAAAGAATAATGATTAGTGGATATTTTGTGTTCTCCGGTGTAAAGAATAGTGATTAGTGGATATGTTGTGTTCTCCAGTGTAAAGAATAATGATTAGTGGATATTTTGTGTTCTCCGGTGTAAAGAATAGTGATTAGTGGATATTTTGTGTTCTCCGGTGTAAAGAATAGTGATTAGTGGATATGTTGTGTTCTCCGGTGTAAAGAATAATGATTAGTGGATATTTTGTGTTCTCCAGTGTAAAGATTAGTGATTAGTGGATATTTTGTGTTCTCCGGTGTAAAGAATAGTGATTAGTGGATATGTTGTGTTCTCCGGTGTAAAGAATAATGATTAGTGGATATTTTGTGTTCTCCGGTGTAAAGAATAGTGATTAGTGGATATGTTGTGTTCTCCGGTGTAAAGAATAATGATTAGTGGATATTTTGTGTTCTCCGGTGTAAAGAATAGTGATTAGTGGATATGTTGTGTTCTCCGGTGTAAAGAATAGTGATTAATGGCTATTTTGTGTTCTCCAGTGTAAAGAATAATGATTAGTGGATATTTTGTGTTCTCCGGTGTAAAGGATAACGATTAGTGGATATGTTGTGTTCTCCGGTGTAAAGAATAGTGATTAGTGGATATGTTGTGTTCTCCGGTGTAAAGGATAGTGATTAGTGGATATGTTGGGTTCTCCGGTGTAAAGAATAGTGATTAGTGGATATTTTGTGTTCTCTAGTGTTAAGAATAGTGATTAGTGGATATTTTGTGTTCTCCGGTGTAAAGAATAGTGATTAATGGCTATTTTGTGTTCTCCGGTGTAAAGAATAGTGATTAGTGGATATTTTGTGTTCTCCGGTGTAAAGAATAGTGATTAGTGGATATTTTGTGTTCTCCGGTGTAAAGAATAGTGATTAGTGGATATGTTGTGTTCTCCGGTGTAAAGATTAGTGATTAGTGGATATTTTGTGTTCTCCGGTGTAAGGATTGGTGATTAGTGGATATGTTGTGTTCTCCGGTGTAAAGAATAGTGATTAGTGGATATTTTGTGTTCTCCGGTGTAAAGAATAATGATTAGTGGATATTTTGTGTTCTCCGGTGTAAAGAATAGTGATTAGTGGATATGTTGTGTTCTCCAGTGTAAAGAATAATGATTAGTGGATATTTTGTGTTCTCCGGTGTAAAGAATAGTGATTAGTGGATATTTTGTGTTCTCCGGTGTAAAGAATAGTGATTAGTGGATATGTTGTGTTCTCCGGTGTAAAGAATAATGATTAGTGGATATTTTGTGTTCTCCAGTGTAAAGATTAGTGATTAGTGGATATTTTGTGTTCTCCGGTGTAAAGAATAGTGATTAGTGGATATGTTGTGTTCTCCGGTGTAAAGAATAATGATTAGTGGATATTTTGTGTTCTCCGGTGTAAAGAATAGTGATTAGTGGATATGTTGTGTTCTCCGGTGTAAAGAATAATGATTAGTGGATATTTTGTGTTCTCCGGTGTAAAGAATAGTGATTAGTGGATATGTTGTGTTCTCCGGTGTAAAGAATAGTGATTAATGGCTATTTTGTGTTCTCCAGTGTAAAGAATAATGATTAGTGGATATTTTGTGTTCTCCGGTGTAAAGGATAACGATTAGTGGATATTTTGTGTTCTCCGGTGTAAAGAATAGTGATTAGTGGATATTTTGTGTTCTCCGGTGTAAAGAATAGTGATTAGTGGATATTTTGTGTTCTCCGGTGTAAAGAATAATGATTAGTGGATATTTTGTGTTCTCCGGTGTAAAGAATAGTGATTAGTGGATATGTTGTGTTCTCCGGTGTAAAGAATAATGATTAGTGGATATTTTGTGTTCTCCGGTGTAAAGAATAGTGATTAGTGGATATGTTGTGTTCTCCGGTGTAAAGAATAGTGATTAATGGCTATTTTGTGTTCTCCAGTGTAAAGAATAATGATTAGTGGATATTTTGTGTTCTCCGGTGTAAAGGATAGTGATTAGTGGATATTTTGTGTTCTCCGGTGTAAAGAATAATGATTAGTGGATATTTTGTGTTCTCCGGTGTAAAGAATAGTGATTAGTGGATATGTTGTGTTCTCCGGTGTAAAGAATAGTGATTAGTGGATATGTTGTGTTCTCCGGTGTAAAGAATAATGATTAGTGGATATTTTGTGTTCTCCGGTGTAAAGAATAATGATTAGTGGATATTTTGTGTTCTCCAGTGTAAAGAATAATGATTAGTGGATATGTTGTGTTCTCCAGTGTAAAGGATAGTGATGTGTAGAACACTCTGCTACCTGTAACAGTGCTCTACATAGTGCCACAGGGTCAGAAATTATCATTAAGGGACCCAATTACTATTCTCTATAATTGTGTTTCATATGGCTCCAATGATTTCCCAAACGGGGGAACGGCGAGCAGGAAGAGGTCTGTTCAAACGCAGCGATTGTCTTCCAGTCCGGGTTGTTATTTTGAGCCGCTTCCTCAGTGACTTCACTGCCTTCTTCTTTGTCTCTTCTGGAATTGCCCACACATTCCGTTTCCTTTCCTCCTTCCTCCAACTACCTCCATCCTTCCCCTTCACGGCTTCCCTACACTTCTTCTCCCTCTCTATCTACATCTTGCCATCTTCCTTTCAGCTGTTCCGCCAGCTCCCCGTCTCTTCCTTATCCCTCTTATCACCCGTGACATCTGGCTTTTGGTCTTGCTCGTTCGGATTTCTTTCCGTGCTCATGGTTCGCTGCCTTCAAAACACAGCCAAACAGCTGCGACAGCAGTCCACGCTGGTGTCACCTGTTATCTAGCTAAACCTGAAACTGAGAGTATGTGTTCAGTTTAAACAGCCACACCTGCTTACTCATCAGTGACTCACCTGGCCAGGCAGGTAGCAGGGCGTAGCCCCGTCTCGTGGTGGCGCGACGTACACAGGATGTGCCGTCCTTTAAGCCAACACCCCTGGCCATGGAAACAGACAGCAACATCTAGCCTCGCTGTGAGAACATCAGTTTAGGTTTCTTGCCAAGCAATTAAATAAGACAGCAATATCTACGCTGTGCCACACATGTACACACATATACTCCATGATGTAACTGTAACACTCAAACAAAGCTTGTGCAATAAACTAACTTGTGCTAACAGAAAAGCTAGAGTAGAGGATCCTGGCATCGGCCCGGTCCCAAACATTCAGTTGGACACAGTTCGCAAGTCTAATCTTAGTTCATACAAGTGGTTTAAACTGAGACTATTCTGGAGTTGTAGTAACTGAATGAGAATATATACGACCACTATATAGATAAGTATGTGCTAATTATAGTGGGCAAAGAACTATTTTTAATATGAGGGTCTGATACCAGCCTTAGTTGAGACCTCAGACCTGTAGCACTGTAGCTGAACGAAAAACCCAGTAATTAAAATATCAGCTGTATCAGCTAATAACTTCTTATCGGAAAGCATTGATCAAAACTTTTAGGTGCTAATCATCTGTACTATGACCACCATTATCAGAATTATTTTTAATTATTATTATTTACCTCCAGATGTCTCAGATTATGAAGACCAACTTTGACCAACTTTTTTTATAAAAATACCAGTAACTGCACAGTTATTAGACTGAATGAGGGTTTTGTGATTGGACACCTATTAAAAATAATATGAATAGCATATTGACTGATGTAGGTTAATTAATAATATACAATAGATGTCGTTTGAAGGATGAGCAGTTGATTGATCATGTAGAAACAGGTGAGCTCCTGCTGCTGCCCTGGCCCTTTGAGGACAAGACTGGACATCTTTGATATAGTGCTTGTATTACCTATAGTATATATCATTTTCAAGTCTAAAGAAAAACATGTTTTTTTATTTTTCTACACTATTTAAGTGTGACAGCTGCAGTTTATATATATATATATATATATATATACACACATACATACACACACACACTATTGAGGTCACTAGTTAGGTCTACATCAAACATACTTTGATATCCAATTTTTTATCCATACTTTTATTAATCTTATGAGCATTTTAAAACTTTAT